>VZTE01003195.1:61358-91781 GCA_013397775.1 Eulacestoma nigropectus
GCCCACCCCGGCTTGGGCGCCCCCCCCCGCCCCGCCAGCCCGCCCAGCCTGCGGGACGGCAGCGCCGCCGGAGCGTTGCCCTTTTAAGCTGTGGCCCCACTCGCCTCCTCCCCGGCTCCCGGCGGAGCTCCGGCAGCCGGCACCGACCGAGCGACCTCCGTGCGCGCCTCGCTCCCCGCGGCCGCGGACCGGGCAGCGCGGAGCCCCAGGGCGGCGGCGGGGCCGAGGCCACCGGGCTGCCCCTGCCCTGCCCCCGCTGCTCGGGGACCATGGGATGCTGCACCGGCCGCTGCACCCTCATCTTCCTCTGCACTTTGCAGCTGGTGAGTGGAGGCGCTCGGGATCGGGGGCACCCGGCGGGGAGCTGCGGGCTCGGCGCCCCGGGACGGGGCCGGGAACAAAAGCGCCTCGGTGCCCGCTGCCCCGGGCAGGGCTGCGCTCCTCCGCAACTTCGGCTCGGAGCAGCAAGGTGGAGCGGTGTCGGGCTGCGTTCCGGCGACGCTCTGCTGTGCCCGGGGGGATTTACCGATGCTTAAAACTCAAGAAAAAGCGGGGCAAAAAAAAAGAGTAGTTTTCAATTAATAAGTTTGTGCTTATAAAATACAACTGAAAAAAGAAGAAAATTACTCTGTGAGAGGAGTCCCGGCGGCTCGGTGGCGATGTTGCAAACCAAACCAAACTTCATACGTGCCAAAACCCACCGGTACCTTCAGCCTCTTTCATGGAAAGATCCGCCCGCATCCCACCCTGGTCGCCCGCATCCCACCCTGCTGGGGTTTGTGCTGGCTTGGAAGGAATTATTTCAAACCTCCTCGGGATGAAGTGCTTAGATAGAATGTGCCTATTAATATGCATATATTTATGTAGGAATAAACTTCCCAATGTACGGAGAGTGCGGTCCCTGGTGGGCGCGGGTCGGTCCCTGGTGGGCGCGGGTTTCTGGTCCTTATGACATCTGCATAGATGATAAACAAAGGTCCGGTTGTTCCCTGAGTGTCTGCGCATCTAGCCTGGATCTGGAGGGTCCCCTTCTTGTCAATAGCTAATAGGCTCCAGGGCTCCTCCAGCCTTAAAAAGGAAATGACAGCATCGAGGGTTTTAATTTCATTGACTTCTCCCAAATTTGCTTTATTTTGGAGCATTAGCAGCGCGCAGGAAAGGGCAGGCTACCTGCGAAGTTCTTTTGAATAGTTTGCTTGTGCCAAGGAGTGAGTTTAGTTAAACTCTTTGTTTTGGAGTTGGGTGCTATGACAGCGATTCTTTTTGTGCAGAGACTCAGGGAGCAGACACAGAGCTGAAAGCGGGAGAGGAAAACTGGGAACCTGCTAGTTTTGGAATTACACCCATCAGCCTAAAATTGAAAGGGAAGAGGGTGGGAATGCACCCCTGTGAACCCAGACTAGCACAGTCGGAAGATGAGTGTGGAGGATTTGACTCATCGTTAAACAAAATACAGAATAGAAGTGATGGGGTTTTCTTGCACAAAGCGTCTTGCTCAGCATATTTATGAGTGAGTTGAATGGCTGGGGAGTGTATTTAGTCTCCTGGATTATTTCTTTTGATTTTTCACCCGTGATCACACAAGAAAGAAGCTGCAACCCTGTATTACGTTAGAAATTGGCGTCTCAGCACTCACTGTCTCTTAAACCCATCACTGTGTCATCCTGCTCTAAGCACACACTCACACGCTGGGGTAAAAAAATAAAAAGGGGGAATGAAAAAAAGAAAAAGCCATGAGCTGCTGGTGCTGTTCTGATTTCTGACAAGCGTGGGAGTTTTCTTGTATCCAAGATACAGGGACAAAGAACCCCCAGCATTTTATTTTCCTTAAGACCCTCCTCCTTGAAGAAAAGAATCAGTTTGGCTCATTCTTAAGCAAGTTTGGATGCCTCAGCCGTAGCGATTTCCCATGGCACTTGCTGGGTGAATTGGTAGAGCTGGAAAAATGTGAACTATGGTGAGGGAATTTGTGGAGCTGTGCTCTGGTGGGGCTGAGGTCAGGAGATCCTGGCCAGTTCCCAGCAAGCGCTTGGGTGAGGGTGAGATCCAGCGTGGTGCTTCTTTATTCACTTTATTATTTAATTAAGCAAACTTTGTCTGTAAATCATCACATCACTTCCACATCCGCACGGCCAAGTGACGTGCAGGACTCGCCGCTGCCCAGGGTGGGCTCTGCTAAGACAAAACACTGAAGCAATCAGGCCAAGATCATCAATAAATTATAATGACGTGAACTTCCTTTGTTCCTCTCATGTCTCTGCTCAGCTTCATTTGATACTTTGAACCCTTCACAGCCTTCCCTGTTTGTTGCCAACTCCGTGTCTCCCACTGCCGAAGTCCCAGGGGTGAAATTCTGGCTCTTGTGTGGACATTTTGCCTCTGACTTAGGTGGGGAGGGGATTTTGGTGCTGGGATCTCCCACTTCAGTTCTGCAGCACACCCCTGAGATCTGTTACATGTTCTCATGTCTGCTTCTCAAAGCTTAACCAGGGCTTTTTATAGAAATGCTGAATGGAAACATGAAACTACCCCCCAAAAAACTCAAATCAGGGATCTGAGTTGCAATGCTTCATATAAATTGTTTTATTATTAGGTGCAAGTAGTTGAGTGAGCGTGCGGGGAAGTGTTTGCACACTGCAGTCTAAATGTTTCCCTGGGAAAAAAAAGGAAAAAAAAGGCAGAAAACAAACAAATTCATCATTTGCAGTGTGTGCTCCCAAAGAAAAAGTTTGTGCTCCAGACAGAGAGCAGAACAATGTGTGAATTGAAGGAGCTGCTACACAATGCGAATACCAACGAGCTCCTCAGCCCCCCACGGGCTGAGCCTCGTGGCACAGGGAGAGGAGGAGAGCGTTTGCATCTGTCTGAAGAAAATCAGGGCTGACTCCCCAGCGATTTGCTAATCAAGGGGGGAGGGAAGGCTGTAGTTTGAATAAATAATTTGCCGTGTTCCAATTTTAGATTATTGTTTCCTTGAAGCGTCCACGTTAGGCTCGGTGCTTTTGTGAGTGGTGCTGCAGGGAAGCTGCAAGAAGGTTCTGGCTTTTCCTCCCTCTGTCCTGATGTGCATCCCTGTCCCTAATCCTTCCCTTTTTCCCAGTCCAGCCCTACCTCCAGCAGAAGTTTGGGTGAAAGTTGGCACAGGTCAGGGCTACCCTGCAAAAGGGCTTATCCTCAGCCATGGATGGCATGGAGGAGGACCATCAGCAAGGTGGTGGGATGTTTTTCCAGGGTTTGTGATTCCCAAAGGGGCTGTCACCTCCCCATTCTCACTTTGCCCAAACACCTCTGCCATCCAGGAGCTGATGTCACCTGCAGCAGATCACCAGCCCTTCCTCATCCCTCCCAACCTTTGGGCAGATGCATATTAAGAAACAAGAGCAAAGTTTAAATGAGCCATAGACCTCTCCAGGAAAAAATCATGACTCTGTCAGGGAGCCCCTGTAGTGGGTTAAGAAATGCCCCTTGTAGGAATTAGAATTGAAAAAGGTTTGCCGAGGGCAGGATTTCCGAACCCGAGTGGAATGAGGCTGTCACACCCACCAGTGGGCTGGGTGGGTCGTGGTGAGGAGCCACAGACCAGGGCTGGGTCTCGGGCAGTGAGATATTAAATAATCATTGATTTTCTGCTTTCCTCTCAGCCAGAGATTGCACCCAACTGGTGAATTTTCTGGAGCAGTAAGTGCCTGTGCACCGGAGGCACTATGTGAATTTATTTCCAGTGAGCATGGAAAAATTCCCTCGCTCCCCGTGCCCTGTCCCAATAAATCAAACAACTGTAGTTTCTTTACATTCTGTCCATGGATTGAGAGCTCAGAAGCCGAGCAAAGCCTGGAGACAATTTTACAGATATGTTATAAATCCCCCTAGAATAACAGCTTCTAATGGAAAAAGTGACTAATACTTCAAATGAGCACAGAACAAGGCACCCTGGGATGGGACTGCACATCGAGACTAACCAAAAGTAACTATATACATTTATTTATTTATTTCCTCGTGCTCTCTTTCTGCCTCACTCCTTTCTCTGTGATTCCTTTTTAATCTCTTACAGAAGAGGGTGACCAGTTCTGGAAGCTATTTGAAACCAGCACAGATCCTTCTCTAACTGCTCTCTTGAAGTGGTTGTGTTGGTTTGATCGAGGCATAAAGTGATGCAGAGCACATGAGGAGTGGAGGCAGAAGGGGAGTGTGGCAGACTGGCAGTGGGATGCCATGGAAAGGCAGGATCTGGGCAAAAATAAAGTGTGAGTTAAAACAGTTGGAATAGAGGGATTTTTTTACAAGGGCATGTACTGGCAGGACAAGGGGGAATAGCTTTAAATTGAAAGAAGATAGGTTTAGATGGGATATTGGGAAGAAATTCTCCCCTGTGAGGGTGGTGAGGCCCTGGCACAGGCTGCTCAGAGAAGCTGTGGCTGCCCCATCCCTGGAAGTGTCCAAGGCCAGGTTGGATGGAGCTTGGAACAGCCTGGGCTAGTGGGATGTGTCCTTGCCCATGGCAGGGGGTTGGAACGAGATGATTTTAAGGTCCCTTCCAACCCAAACCATTGTGTGATCCTGATTCTGTGACTCGATCCATCAGCACGTGCGGGCTGCAAGAGGGAGGGTGGCAGAGCATGTCCCTCTCCAAGGTAAGGAGGAGACACGATTGCCATGTCTAGGGGCTGGAGAAATGACTTGCTTGGCATTCTCCTCTCCACCCCAGGGATCATTTGGGCTGGAGTTTGGGAGAGGAGAGCAGGACTTGTCTCCCCCCTCCTCTGCAGCCGCCTCTGGAGCCAGGGCAGATTCAGGCTGCCCTGAGGGAGCTGTGAGCCCGCACAGCTGCCGTGTGCCTGAGCACAAAGCCTTGGGGGGAAGAGCAGGTGCAAGGGGAAGCACAGCGTCCCTTTGCTCATCACGCTGCTCAGGACCCCTCCAAAATTACCTTGTGCTCTCCCCAGCTGTGTATCTTCTCCATGGCTTGTGCTTAAATTATAATCCCTCCAGGGAAAGGGCCATCTTTGGTGGATGTGCACAGCACCCAGCTCTGTGATGGCTCAAACCTTTCCTGAAGTCCTTGAACAGTACTCCAGGCTAAATAATAACGTAAGTCTAAAGACTGCATTTGACAGATGCTGTCTTCTCCGTGTCTGTTCCAGACAAAGGAAAATTAAAGCTGTGCCAATAATAGAGCTCGTCAGCATTTTCCACTGAAGCTGACTTTCAGTAGAAACCTGGGGATTTGACTAAATGAATATTTTCATGAGAAGTATCTGCTTTCCATAGACAATCCTGAGTTTTTCTCCCAAGTTTTGGCCAGAATATTTTGGCAAAAAGTCAAAAATGTGCTGGCAAATGTTTGCTGTGCTGGCAAACATTTTTAATTTTGGAGTGGTGGAGCTTTCCTTACAAAAAGTTGAATTTTTGCATGAGATTTTTCTTTTCTTCTCCTGTTTTTTCCTGAGCAGCTGGAGTCAGTACACTGCAGCACAAGGGAAGCACAAGGGAGGAGCAGTTTGGGGTCTGTGTTTCAGACATGTCAAGGTCTCCTGGCTCCCCACATCCGCCTTTCCTATGGTGGTGCTGGAGATTGCAGATGACTCACAGGAACTGTGTCCTCTAACCAAACCCACTCAGACCAGGAATGAAATTTGGCCAAAGCCAAGCCAAAAAAGCAGCTGAGGGCAGGGTGGTGTTGAAGTCAACTCTCCTTGGAGAGCTGGGGTTTTATTTCGGCTGACACTGTATCTTTGTTGACCACTCTGATTTTTCCCGGTCACTCTCTGCTCCTTTGGCTTCCCCTTTTCCTCTCAGCAGAAGAAGAGAAGGAGCTGGTTTTCCCTGATGGGGACCCTCTCCCTCTGGCTGGTGTGGGGTTAAGGGAGCTGACGTTGCTCCATTGTGTGCTAATAATATATGGAAACTCGGATCATTTTGGCTGGGGTGCAAAGTGGAGCTCTTCCAAGAATCCGCTCCAGGGGCCCTCAAGTATGAACTCTTGGAGAACAAACTGGATAACAAAGGCCAGATTGTGATCTCTTTTCCTCCAGGAAAACCCTGGACTAGCCCATTGCTTTTTGAGCACTTAAGAAAATGCGTATTACCCAGTGAGCAGCAAGTGCCCCAGCTGTAGCATTGCCTTTCCCATTAACAAAACCTTGGCTCTGAGGTCGGTAGAACTGAACCTTTCTTTCTTGTTAAAACACCCCCCAAAACCAGGGATAATTTGTGATTTAATGTTCCCTTTGTCCCCACTCCTCCTGCAGTAGATGTGATGAGCACACCCAACTGCACAGGTTCTGTCTCTGTGTTCCAGTTTGGTAGAAAGAGAGTTTTCAACCAAGTGGAAACTTTTGTCTCAAAAGCAGCGCATTCTTCACCCCTTTCCCTGTCTAAAGAACACGAGGAGGGAAAAAATGACATTTCTGGACAAAAAAGGAAGAAAATACTCTGGCATTTAGCAATGTTTGCTGAAAATGATGGGGGTGTTTATTGTGCCAAACCCCAAGTATTCTGAACTTTTACAGAAGCTTGAAAACGCTTCTGAAGAAGGTTGAAAAGTCTCCCCAAAAAGAAGTTGGTTTGTTGTTGTTTTTTCCATTGGGGTTGTGCACCCTGGATGTTCTCATCTTTCAGATATCTCTGACACCATCATGTCTCCCCCAAACCCAGCTCATAGTGGGGTTTAGGGAGAAAAATCCTCAAAGAGAAAGCACAGGTTTGGGTGGTGCTCAGGGTGGTGCTTTGCTGCAGTGACTCATCTGTTCACAGTGGTTTGGGGTATTTTTGTTGCAGAAGGAAACTCAATGAAAAAATGCCCTGTGGAATTTGGAATCTGAGATATTTCGTAATCGTTCCAAAGTCATAACACTACCTTAAAGTTCATGAGATTTCAGACTAAGAATAAACAGCTTCTGCTTCGTTTGTTTATTGATCTTTGGTAAGAGTCAGAATCTTATTTCATCATCTTCTTGCCAGGGATAATAGTAGGGATTACAAAAGTATGGATTAACAGGAGTAAAAAGCAGGGAATCAGTAGTGGTAAAGTAATAATAGGGGAGTAGGTGGTAATAATAGGGAGGAGAAAAACTGAAATGATTGAAATATCTGGCAGAAATCTCTGAGATGATGTTTCAGCAGAGCCACTGCTTCTCACCAGTATGTCAGAATTGTGTCTCACCTTGAGCACAGAAAAGTGAGTGGTGGTGTTGCTCTGGCTCCTCCTGCCTTAGCCAAGCCCTGGCCCCACATCTGAGAGTCCTTGTGAAGAACAGAAGTTTTATTTTCCTCTGTGTTCTGAGGCTTCACAGACTACGGAGGAGCGAGCAGCAGATCTCTGCTGTTGCAAGATCAATATCTCCTCCCTTGACTTCGCTGTAGCTCATTAACATCAAATGTCTTTTCCAAGGGGTGCTTTTTGGTCTATTTTCCACAAGGAGTTAATTGCCATTTTCCTGGTGTCTGTGGCTCGTTCTCAGCACAGCTGCTTTTGTGTCAGAACGTTGGACACAAATATGTTGTTTATCAGGGAAGCACAACGTCCCAGATTTTCTCTCAAAGGTGAGAATTCATGGAAATCAGGAGCGCAGCTTTTCTGATCCCCTTTCCTCCATCGTCCATCAGGTGCTGCTTGGGTGATTCCAGGTTTAGTAATTGAGATGTCAGATTCCCTGACACCTTTGGGCTGAAAGGATGATGGTGTGGAAGTGGTGACCTCCGCTGCCATCTGCCTGGGCCTAATGAAAATATACTGTGGGAACCGAGGCAACAGCTTGTCTTCATCACCCGCTTGAGGCGGGCAGACGTCAGGACTTGCTGTGCCAGCTTTCTTTGCCACCTCTCAGTGACTGGCTGGCCATGCAGGCAGCTTCCCACCTGCTCCCCAGGCTCTCTCAGGCCAGTGAAATATCTCCTTTCTTCCCTCTTTTTTTTTTTTCCCTCCATTTTTCCCTGCAATGCTCAAAACTCAAGAAAAACAGAATCATTGTCATTTTTTTCTGCACCAGTGGAGCAAGCACACAGATGTGAACCAGCCCTGATGTTCAGGAGTGTGGGAGCACAGGTTTCCCCCCATTTCAGCAGCAGAGCCATCCCAGTGCCCAGCAGTGGGGTGGAAGGGCTGGATGTGTTGTGCTCTGTCGTTGTGCCATCCTTGTGAGCTGGGACATCACTGACCAGAGGTCAGAACGATACAGGACACACTCTGTCCTTCATTCGTGAGCACTTGGCCAACTGGTCACCTGGGCTAAGATGGGAAAGAACAAGAATCGAACATTACTGAGAATAGTTGGGTTCTGCTTCTCCTGAAGTCCTAAATACACCTTATAAGAAATGGATTCCGGTGCACAGATGAATACACGGTCACAGCAAATATACAAAACCTGGGAAGATGGCTCCTGTGACACCTCTCGGGGGACCAGGGACCTGTCTTGTGTCTGTGGTGACCCTGACAACAGCCTTGGACCCATTAAAGCATTTGGTGCTGATTTATATTTTCCAAGCGCTGTTCCCTGGGGATAGTTCATCTGTGAGCACCATTTCATCCGAGCAGGGAAGGTGAGATAGAGGACACTAAAGAAGGGGATGGAGCACTTTATTACCCACACACAACTTATAAAATATTGAGTGTAGCCTTGCATGGCGTGCTCTGAGTGCTGTGGTCATCCATCATGGACAAACAGCCTCCCCACAATTAACAGTTTGTCACTGTCTATCTTCAGCTCCACCTGAACATTAGCTCTGTAGTAACCAGAGCCCAATCTCAGTACCAGCATGGTTGACCTACTTGGAGATCAGGAGGAATCTTAACTCCTGGCCTTACTCAGGTTTGTTCATATTTAGGAAGTTTGGATGTTATTCTACAGTACTAAAAGAGCATTGCCTTGCATATTAGAAATGGCTTCTTTGAGTTGGGAGTACATTGGATTCTACTCTAAAGTCTCCAAGCAAACTTCTTCCCTACCTGAAGCTCAGCAGAAGGGTGGTGTTTTTGTGGAGAGGATGTGGCAGGGTCTTCGCTTAATATTACTGCAATGGTCAGGATACTTGGGAGAGCGTAACTCCATGCTGTGGGGCTTGGGAGCAACCTTTCCTTCTTTCAGAGATGCTGGATCATTGATACTCCTTTAAGAACTCCCACTTTGATGGAAGCACCACATCCAAATGCTCCATGAACCAGGATGTACTCATGGGCACTTAAAACCCAAATAAAACTTTTCTGCTTCTCTGAGAAGGAATTACAGAGTGAAGCTGGCTGGAGGAAAAACTCCTCTTGAATCAAAGACCCGTCTCAGCAGAACAAGAAAGAGCTGGCCTGGCCTGACTGGCTTGGACCTTCATTTAAGGTCATTTGTTTCAAGAGACCTTGGATGTGGCACAGACCACAGATAAGTGATTGCAAGTTCACAGAGATAAGGACCAGGCCCATGGGCTGATGAACCTCATGGAGAATGACGAAGACCTGAGTCCTGAGTGTTGGGCAGACTCCCAGAACCTCCCCAGAACCCAAAACCCCTCTGAGGTTCTGGGCCAAACACCTGCTGTTCAACTGCAGCACAAAACAACTCCTGCAGCTGATCCCTGGGGGATGGTGAAGGGAACATCCGGATCTCTGGCCAGATTTGAGGACTGTGCATTTAGATAACTTGCATGAATATCTGAACTACTGGTTGCTTAGCCAACACAAACCCAGTTCCCAGTTCCCCATGGCTGCTGGTAATCCGTTAGCAGATTTCCATGTGGGAGAGGGGAATGGGCTCTGACAGGCTGCTGGCATCCCTGGCTCCGGCAGACAACACTCTTCTTGTGACATCGTTGTGGGAAAGGCAATACACCTGCTTATATTGTGGATGTACAGAATTAGGGGAGAAATCTGATTATCCTAATTACTCAGAAATGCTAAATATGTGCAGAATACTGTTTGGTTAATTAGCCTGGGAGATTGCTGGCTGTTCAGCAGGGAGCAGAGCGGGTGCTGGGAGAAGTGTGATGGGAGTTCACAGGCTGTTTTGTGCCCTTTGCTGTCTGAGCATGTGGAGAAAAGTGAGCTCAGGCGCTTGGAGATGTGATTGCCAACCTTAAAACAAATTAAAAAGCTGGGAAAGTACAATTTTTTTTTTTCAGATGTCTGACACTTTTTAGGATTCTGGGTCTTCAAGTTTCCCATCTCATTATTTTGAGCAGAGACATCCAAGGGAAGGATGAGTTTGCCTTACTGCAAACAGCTGGTGAGAGCCCCTGCACAGCACCTTCTCAGAGGGATCTGTTCTACTCCTTGTCCTGCCTTGTGCTGACACAGGCACAGCCTCAAATGCTCCTGAAGCCTGAGGAGACCGTGATGCAGTTGGTTCTCTGAATGGTGCTGCTTCGATTGCATTTAATAGGCTCATCTGCACCACTGAGGGGGTCTTGTGGCCCCAAATCTGACCTGCTTTTCCCAGAGGCACAGAGCAGCTCAGGCAGATGCTAAGCAGGATGGAGGGTGGTTCATGCTTAGATCCCAAGGTATTAATCCCCAGATATCCAGATCCAGAGAGCCAGGCTGGTTTCTCCAGCTGTGTGCTGGACGTAGATCCACCAAGGAAACCCTGAGGCTGTTTGGGAGGGCTGCAGGGAGGCTGGGACAGGGGATATGCACTGCTTGATGTGTCCTACAGCCTACACAGCTCTGCCAACAGGCCAGGGCCAAACCCCAGATCTTCTGGATGTAATCAGTGCCCAAAACTCACGTTCATCCATCTCTTCTTGCAGCTGTGCTTCCCCGTGTCTTTAAATAACCCTGCCTGACTTTACTGTTGACCTAGCAGAGACTAATGTCCACCTCAGGCTTTTCTGGAAAGGTTTCCCTTCCTGCTCCTGTGAGCTCGGGGTCAGTCCTGCGGTCAGTCCAACACAGCATTAGCTGGGCACTTAACTGGGAGAAGCTACGAAACATTTGGGCCTCCAGGGCTGTTACTGAGACAGCTAAAGCTGAGTTGTGTGACAGCGAGGAAGAATAGATAGGGTGATAGAAAAACTCTGCCATGGCTTCAGACAATAAAGACTGTGTCTCCCTTGTGATGAATAATGGCTCTTTGTTTTATTCCTTAGATGACAGGGTTGTTAGAACTGCTGAGAACTATCCCAGTGCTAAATATATGGGTGTGCAGTAAAGGCTCTGCAATCCATGAACTCAGACTGAATGGATACTTGAGTGAATCATTTCAAGTACAATGAATTTCTGGAGCAGCTCACAGTGACAGGAGGTGGCAGGGCAGTATCCTCTAGGATGCTTTCCTTGCATGAGATGCATCCCAGGTTTCATGGCTGCCAAGTTTTTTCCTCATGAAGCCTCCCTTGGCCATGTAAAGTTCCTCACTCCTAGTTTTGGCCACTAACCTGCAAACAAAGGGCATTTCAGATGGAGCTCCAGGGTCTGGTAGTGAGACACTGTCTAGATTTTCTGTCAGAAATCCCAGAATCCCAGTCCTGGCACACTCAATGGGAATGGAGCAGTAAACCCGAGGTTCAGCTGTAGCCCAGGGCTGGGAGCTCATCAGAGCCCATCAGAAATAGGGTCCTGCTACAATCAGGAGGAAAATGCTGCATCTTCCTGGTGCAGTGTCACCAGGCTGGAGGAAGAGGCGATGCACAGATGTTGTTGTCACTGTCTGGAGTCACCTCCGAGTCCTGCCACATTAAACTTCCTTGAAATTACTTAATGTAGCAGCAAGGATTTGAATTTCCATAATGTGGATTAGCACTTTTCTGTTTTAGCTAATCCTTGCACTCAGACCCACAAGCAAGAAGATGAGAGGACTTGGGGGGGCGAAATGGCCGGAAAGTTTGGAGTAGGAGCAAACCAAAGATGCCATTGTTCCAGGGATGAGGAATCATGTCACACCTCCAAGGCGAGGTGTGGATGAAGCTTTGGTGTCACAAGCTGATAGAGGACAAGTCTTTGTCACTTTCCATGGCTGAAAGAGACCCAAGAGTCCGTGGGGGCCCCATGGGTGAGCTGCTGGTCGGGACTCAACCCTTGCAGGGTCACCAAAGTCTTGCCCTGTGGAGCCACGACCACAAAGATTTGCTGCAAGTGAACTTTTTTCTCCAGAGCTGCCAGAGTGGCATCTATTGACCAGCCTCTATTTTTAAAAGGAGGGGAAAGTGGGAAAAGAGAAGGAAAAGAGAAATTCAGCTTTGCTGTTGAATAAACCATGAGCCATTGAGGAGCTGCGAGTCTGCAGCAGAGGAGGGGCAGGGGCAGCGCAGAAATAAGGGGACAAAAATGTCATGTGAAAAATGAAGCGCAGGAGGGGCCTGGCCATTGTGTGACACTCCTGGAAACTTGGAGAGTTGGTTGGTGGGAGGCCAGAAGATGTATACAGTGAAAGAGAGACACTCGAGTGGACTGAAAATGCAAACAAATTGGGTAGCACAACGGAGGAGATAAATTATGCTCATAAAATAAACAATGGCTGAGTGACACTGGGTAAACAGTTACATATAATAACACCACTGTTTGTTCCAGCCACCCTAATTGGGAGGCTGGGCAGCATCTGATGAAAACTCTGTGTTGCACATTTTCCCCTTCTAATGAGGAAGATTTTCCCTCCCCCCTGGAAGCCTCCTCCCCTCAGTCCCATTTAGCAGCAAACTGAAAGGCCTGGTTTCGTTCCACTTTCCCACAGCAAACTCATCCTGGCAGGAGCTGCATTAAGGAGGATGAGTAGAAAATGATAATAAATTGAGGACTTGCTCTTATTTCACCTTGTGACAAATCTATCCAGTGGGTGACTCAGGGAGGGTGATAAGAGCATGGACAGGGCTGCTGCTTTCCTTTTGGTGCTTGGTCATGTGGAAAATAACCCCATTCTAGCCCTCACTCAAAAGGGCTTTCCTTTAAAAATAATGCTTTTTAAAAGGCACTGAATCCTTATTTACCCTGTTGGAAAGCCAGCAGCTCACCCCCATCAAAGTGAACGTCACGGCTCTCATTTCATCACCCACTTGGGCTGAGGAGCAAAAACAAAAAGGATGCAGCACCAAAAGTGAGGTGGTCAATGCCATCGATGCCAGTGGGAGAACTCGTTAAACCTTAGTGGGTTTTCAGCCTGATTCTGTATTGCTGATAAATCCCTGATGAGAATCTTTAGTTTCGTTGAGCTCCTCTCAAGTATAGCAGGAAACACAGCGGTGCAGGGGACAGTGGGCATGAGAAAACCACAGGCTCAGTGACTTCCATCAGCTACTCTCACGCTGTGAATCCCAGAAAATCCACCCTGGAGCCCTGATTCCCAGCACTCAGACTGTGTTTTGCGGCAGAGCTGTGCTCTCACCCTTCCATGACTGCTGAGAGCAGATTGCAGTTCCCAAACTACTCCATCACCCATGAAAGTGGGAGGCACATCTTCAGCCTCAAATCGTGCCTAAACTTTTTGCCAGCTCCCTCTTTAGATATTTACTTGATTAATCTGTTTGAGCACTTTGTTTGTCTTTGTTTTCTTGCTTCTATTTGAGGAAAATAGAGCAGCTGGGGTTCTGCTCTGCAGCCTGCACTGCTCCTGGGGAGGTACAGCTGAGGAAGAAGCCCAGGAGGTGCTCAGTCTTCCTCACCTCTGAGGGGCCATGCTGAGGGTACTGGTGACTCCTGAGATGTGTGTGACAGCTCAGAACTCATCTTTGATCACATAAAATTGTCTTTGCCTCCTGAAACGGCTGGAAAACTGGAATATCCCTAGTTTACGTGCCTTGAGGGAGGCAAGGGAAGCCAGGTTTTTTACCTGTAATTGCTAAGGTAACTAATCAATTTCTTAAGTAGGACTGATTTTCTTCCAGACAAGCAATCAGATGATGAAAATCAGTAGTGATTGATTCATTTTCTATCCACTTCTTAGAGGGAAGTTCTTTGTGGGGATTGTGGTTATTGGGAAATTCCTGCAATACCCCGAAAGCCTCTGACAGTCCCTGTTTTGAACAAAATCATCGTTTTCCTGTTTGTTCCAGTTTAAAACTCTTCCTGTCAGAAGCATTTTACTGGAACCAGAAGCTGAACTGCTAAATGTTTTTCTTGTCCAAAATACTATTTTCTTCCCAGTTCTTTTTCATTTCATGCTCTGATGACAGGCCTGGAAATTTGCTGGTACATTCATTAGGGGAGAGTTGGTAAGTATTTCTTCACTGATACCTATTTTTCAGCTGAAAAAAATGGCTACATGTTTTTTCAACTATAATTTTTCAAGGGAAGTTTTTCTTCTGTCCTTTTTTTTTTAACTGATATAAACACATTTTTGTGTTTCAGTTGGGGTTTTCTTGGGCAAAGCACAAACATCAGTGTTACTAGTGATGATTAAAACTCAGCTGTCACAGTGTGGGTCGCTTTATATGATGATAGTGTGGATGAAATACAAACAAACCACTTGGCCTGTTTGCAGCCCAGCTCCTAAAATACCTCCAGCTTCTCATTTGGGGAATGCAGGCATGGGAGCAGGGGGAGTTCACCTCTCTGTGTTGAGAATGTGACAGTGAAAGGAAAGGTGAGGGGTTTGGGCTGGTGCTGCCGTCATCATGGGAGGTTCTCAACCTAAAATGCCACCTCTTTTTGCCACCACAGGCAGGTGGGCATCCAAAAAACCACAATGGCAGTGCAGTTGCTGTTTGTGCTGAGGCAGGGTTATTGGTGTGGAATACGACAGAAGCTTTTTACAAATAAGACCCAAGTCTCCAGCAATCCTCTGTAAAACGAGGTTGTTACTCCTAATTTCACTGCATAGATGGGAAGACAGAGACTCACCAGCTGTGCTGGAGGGCTTTGGTGGAAGGAGCAGGAGCAGGAGCTGCTGCCTGTGGCATTACAGGAGGCAAAAACCATCATAGGGAGCTGCTGGCAGGTGGAAAGGGAAAGCTGCGAAATAATGGGACCTGCATCCCTTTGCCTTCATGTTGTGTCTTCCTAACACCCCCAGCTTGGCAGCTTGGTGCTAAGAGCACTTCTCTGTGTCCTGGTGGGGTGAGAAGGCCTTGCTCTATGAAAAAAGGGTCCATTTGTACACTAATTGCCATGGAAGTCTCTGGGTGACTGTGCTGTGTCCCCTCCTGCTTCAGGCTGATTAGGATGAGGAGCAAAGCTGCAGCAAGACCGTGGCAGATCCCAATTTCCTAGATTATTAATAATAACAATATCATTTTCTCTCTCCCCTATTTCTCACCCACCCTGCGCTTCCCTTTTAATGAATTCTCCTCTCTTGCTGTAGACTCTGCAGTGACACCAGCCTGATTTGTAATGTAAATAGGCAGCCCAGTGTAAAGGCGACCTGCAAGAGCACCGCGGGGCTCTAATTATAATTTTCATTAAATTCCTTCTGTTTACGAATATCCAAGCAATCTGGCATTGCAGCAGAAGCAAGAGGAAATTAAAGCAATGCTACCACTTAGCTCCAGTGTCAGGGAGCAGGGGCCCAGCTGTCGAGCAGAAACTGAAGCAGGGCTCCTGCAGACAAAGTTTTGAAGAGTTATTTCAGCTTTGGCACCTTTCCTCTCCCCAGCTTTTACCCCAGTTGCAGGGCTTGCATGTTTTTCCTTCAGAGGATCTGGCTGGTGCAAGTGTTTTACACGTAATCTATTTGTGACCTAATTAAAGGGATCAGCTGCTGGAGCTCCCAGTGCCATGTGCGGGAAGGAGCTGTGGGAGAGCGGGCGCTGAGCCGGCCGGAGCGGGGTGGGAGCTGTGGGGTGCAGGGAGGGGGACAGACAGGGACCTTTGGCTCACAAGGCCCTGGAGGGTTCCCACAAAAGTCCAGCAGCACAGGGACCGTTTGCCCCATGTGCTGGGAGCATCCTGTGGAGCAAGGGCTGCTCTGACACAGCCCTGTGCAAAGACTGGGGCTGTGGTACATGGCCACCAAAAAACTCTCCCCCCTCGTCTTCTGTGGATGAGGAAATGGGCGTCAGCTGGCTTTCTGCAGGTGTTTTGCCTTCAGAGAGGCAATTTTGTCACTCAGGCCACAGCTGACCCTTCCTGAAGAGAAAGTGGTGCAGGTGCCAGCCATGAATTAGGCTGGCAGGGGACACCAATGAACATTTTTGTTCATAAAGCCAAAAGTAGGGGGTGGTCTCAGTGTCACTTGGTCACAGCGAGTCTTAGGCTGTGTGACAGGAGAGCGGGAAAAGCGAGCTTGGCTTTTTGAGCCTGAAGCAAGAGTTACTGCTCCCTTGGGGAAACTCCAGGGGTATATTTACAACCACAATTCAGCTTTGGGGTAAACAGCAGCAAAATAAAATTGCAGTTTGCAGTAAGTGCCTATAAAATAGAGAGGAGAGACAGAATTTTTTTCTAAATTGGGTGAGTCCAGCTGGTGTCTCAGGGGCTTTATACACACTGTGAGTTTTGGTTAGGCCCCTGAATAATTTAAAGTCTTTCTAGTACCCTTGAGAGTTCATGAGATCTCGGAGCTCTTCACACTCAGCTGCTCCCACACCCAGGAGACTCCAGAGAGCTGCGTCAGGAGAAGACAGGCTGGGCAGTGCTGGCCCAAGCAACGCTTCAGGGCAGCCTTGTGCCTTCTGCCCTGTCAATGGTTTCCCTTCTCCCTCCAGCAACAGAGCTGGCTCTGGTAGCTAAGCAGATGATGCCTAGGATAGCAGGTCAAAAGGATACAGGTTATATTCCCTAAACACAACGACCCCTTGGCTAATTTTCAAGTATTTTCACTTTTTTCCCTGCATCCTTCTCATGGGAACGAACACAAACTTCAGTAGCCTTCATGGCTGAGCAGAGGCAGGGATCATACAATGTAATGCCCCGTTGGTAGGGAATAAATCTCTCTATTAGAAAATTAAACTCCTGCTGATGTCCCACACTGCTCTGCCTCACAGCCTTTGGAGAGTTTAGATGGGTTCGTAACTGGTAGCAGATCTCCAGAGGGAAATGGCTGCTGAGTTAATGGCACATCTTTAATATATAAATTATTGCATGCAACGGGGAAATGTGTGCTGCTGGTGGGAGAAGTTTCCACCCAGAGCTGAAGCTGTCAGCCATGCCAGGATGCTGTCTGGGGGTGCAGCTGGGATGTTTGCCCAGGATCAGCAGCATGAGGTGGGATAAGATAGCTCAGAAAGTTCTTCAACAGGTGGGGGAAAGCCAGGAGTGTGGAGCCTCAGCCTGGGCATCTGGGTGATAAAAATGTCAGGCACTTGTTGAAGAAACTCACTGGGTTTTATGTCTGTTGCAAAAAGAGTCACAACCCTTTCACCCCAGTGCTTCCTCTCTCTGTCCCAAAGCTGGAGACCCAAAGCTGAGCCACAAAACTGGGGGAGGAGAAAAACATTGCAGCGGGAGGGGGTTAGGGGAGAACACTATGGGCACAACAGATAATTTAATTATGTTTGGGGAACTTAGGTTGGAGTGTTGACGTAGGTTGCAAATAAAACCAGTTTGCCGTTCCTGTCAGAGTGCTTTTCTGCCTGGATCACAAAGGCACCTGCTTATTAATTTGGGATTGGTGCTCTCAGCAATCAGCAATCACAGCAGCGTGCAGAGCTGAGGTGCCATCAGGAGACACAGGCAGGGGCACAGGGAACAGAGCAGCTCCCATATCCAATGCTGCCTGCATGCCTGGGGTCTGAGCCTCAGGGGGAGGGGGAATCCAGGAATCCAAACAGGCCAGAGGCTTTGAGGGCTAGAGCACAATCCTCACTGGACACGTGACTGATCCTGATCTGGGAGAAGTTTAGGCAACCCAGAGCAATAATTTTCTGAAGTATTCCTCCTAGGAAGCAGCCTTTTTCCCAGGAGCTGGATTCTGAGCACCATTCTGAACGTCAGTGCTGGGCAACCTCTTCTCACCTCTGCAGCGTCATGTGCAAGCAGTTAATTCACTGTCCTGCTGACCACACTGCTGGGAAGGTTTTGGGGCAGGAGAGGGCACCTGTGGATGTGCCATGTGGCAGGGACCATGGGCTGTGGTGTCTTGCTACAAAAAGTACTGCCAGCTCCTGGTGTTTTGCCAGTTCCGTGGCACAATCCAACACTTGGAGTAAAAAGGCTTAAGAGGTTTGCCTGGATGTGTGCCTCAGATTATTCCAGGGGAGGTTTAGAGGGGATACGAGGAACAATTTATTCATCCAAAGCGCTGTCAAGCCCTGGCACAGGCTGCACGGGGCAGTGTTGGAGTCACCATTCTTGGGGGGATTTAAAAGACGTTCAAATGCGGCACTTGGGGACATGGTTTAGTGTTGGGCTTGGCCGTGCTGAGGGAACAGTTGGACTCAATGATCTTAGAGGGCTTTTCCAACCTAAAGGGTTCCATGATTCTCTGAATTTTTGTGCATGACCCACCAGCTGAGCAGGGCTGGTGGCTCTACGAGATGTACTTAGGAAACCTCAGTCCCTCTGAAGCCAGAGCCTCAGCTCCAGACACAAACAGCCTTCTGCACTGCTCAGTGGCAGTCTCATCCCTTATGTTTAGCAGGATTCTGCCTTCCCTGGAATGCTAAGCAGCATTTGGGCATGTGGGACTGAATAATGACATCTCTTTGCAGCTTGGGTGTTTCTGGGAGGCTTTGAGCAGAAAGGTCAGGGCTCAAGGTGACAGAAGTGGCACTCCTCAGAGCATCACTGCCCACACAAAAAATGTTGCTGGGAGGGGAGAACTCAGAGCTCAGAGGTGCCAGGCCAGGGGGAATGAGGAGGTGAGGGCTCAGCACTGGGATGTTTAACAGCAGGATGCTCCAGGCTTCAGCAGCAGTTGTGATGAACTACAGGGAGGGTGTTACACCTGCCCAGGCTCTGCACAGGATGGTTCTGGGCTGGGAGAAGTCCTGATCCTTGAATGTGGCACAAAGCAGCCTAAAAGTTGTATTTGCTGGAGAGTGATGCCCAGGAGCAGCCAGGCCCTGCTGCAGGGAGTGACCTGGTGTGAGATCGTGGCGGGGACCTTTCCTGCTGCCCCGTGGGGCCCTTTGGCAGGTGCTCCAGGCCAGCACAGTGACCAGTTTTCTTCTGAAATATGACTTCAAGGTGTCTGCTCTGCTGTTGGAGGCCTCTCTGTCTGTGTGAATAGAAGGGTTTCAGCAGCTTCTGGGGAGAAAACAGAGCAGGGGAGCAGAGAATGGGGTGCATTGTACCCAGCGGCCAGAGTGACCAAAGATGCCTGAGAGACCCAGTGACAAACAGAGACCTCCCGTGCAATTACTCTCTTGACCTCTGTGGTTGGGAGAGGGATGCTGGGAAAGGAGCTGTGGATCACAAGGCCCCGAGGAAGGTTTCCTTGACAACATTTACTGAAGAAAAATGAGATTTCATGAATGCAGCGGGTGTGAGCACGTGAGAGGCTGACTTTGGGAGAGACAAGGACGTGGCACCTTGCAGAACGAGCCCCTCCATTTGGGGACGTGAAGTAATGGCTCAGTGAGCTGCTTTTTTTTTAAACTTAATTAAAGAGCTATTGCAACCATTCATATTTATTTAGAAATGCAGCTACTGCGGCAAAAGCAGACTTACTGTTTAATTGTTTCTCTACTCACAGAATCTTCTCCACCTTGAATAAGCACTGGCACAGAAGGGAATTTTTTGCTCACTGCTGATAGTTTCAGCACACAGCAGCTTGGGTTTAGGATTCTTTGGATCTAGCATTGTCCCAGCATTTACAAAGTCAAAGCAATTATACAGAAAGATGTGTAGAATTACATATTATATCATAACAATACCAGTACATTAATAATAATAATAATCAACAGCAGACATATGTTTAGTATTGCCAAACTTAAACCATGTGGGAGAACCAAAAAAAAAAGATATCTGTGTTCAAAACCTAAATAGATATATTTTTCAAATTATACAATCTGAGACTTTTAATTTCTTCCTGCTGTTTCAGGTAGCAGGACCTAAATTTCCATCCTTGTGTGATGTCTCATAGGGGTAGCAGCACTGAGACTTTGACTTTCGAGCCATCCATCTCATGGCCAAAATACCTCAGGAAACCAGTGCAAGTTCTTCCTCGAGAAAAAGCCCATGACCTTTTCCAGTGAAAGCTCCGATGGTGTTTGCACAGCAGACAAAGAAAGAGCATCTTCTTAAAAAGCGAAGCCACTTGGCAGGAAATCAAACCCTGGATCAGGGCGTTGGGATCAGCCAGGAGCCCAGAACATCATCCCAGCAGCGCAGTGGGGACCCAGGGCTGCAGCTGAGGCTCTTGCTGGGTTCAGCCTGTAGAGAAAGGACAGACAGGGGGTTAAGTGGCAGATTTTGTCCCAGCTGAAGCTGTAGGAGGAGCAGGAGCTGGAGCAGTCTGTGAGGCTGTGTCCTCACAGCAGTGAGAGACAAGGAGCAGCAAAGGAGTTTTCATTTTTCTTATAGGTCAAGTGGAAAATTGCCTGGGTTTCTGGGTAAAACATTTTTTCTTCTCTTTTTTGTTGTGTTTTTTTTTTTTTGCAGCAGCAGCAGAAGCAGTAAGATGAGCCTTTCCCATTTGTTCCCTTTATTGCGTGCTTGGATATTTATTTCTAACATATCATTTTGAAAATAAATCTTGTATTAAAGCTGAGCTTGGAAAGGTTAAAAGCAGATTTGCTTACAGGAACAGATGCGTGTGGATGTGTGACTGTACCTGTTGTGGGGTTTTCTGAGCACCTTTCCTGTGTTTGTACAAGTCATGTCAACATGTCTTGAGACTGATATTTTTTCTTTGGCGTCCCAATTGATTTCAGAAATGCAGTGAAAGACACAGATACAAACCAAATAAGATTAAAGGCTTTAAAAGCTTAATAAATTAAGAAGAGCAAATCTAGCTGATAACGTGGCTTTGATAGTAGCCTATAAAGGACAGGGAGTTAAGGAATTACAGGCACCTGACTGTTCAGCAGCGTCCCTTTCCCCTCAGCAGTATGGGGGCACGAGGGAACAGGTTGGGCTCTCCAGCTTATCAGCAGGAGAGGAGCAACAGAAGACAAATTTGAGGGGATAGAAAAGATTTGAGGGGCTAGAATTTAAACAAGCACCCCCAGCCCATGCTGAACCAACCCGGAGTGTCCTGCTGGCAGTGGCACCTGCCAGTGACACTGTCCTGCCAGAGCCATTGGAAACGCAGCTGGAATGGTTTGAACCCCCCAGTGAGAAACTGTCCCACGTTTTGAGATGTTTTCTAAGTCCACTTTCCTATTCTGCAGTGGGCACCCCTCCAGCTCAGGTACAGCTTCCCTCTCTGGAGAAGTTTTATGGTGTGATGCCCCTGAGCATGTCCAGAGCTCTCTGTGCTCCCTGTGTGTGAGCTGTAGGATGGGCTCCATAAGCTGCACAATGTCCCTCTGCCTTTCATATCTTCCCCAGCTGTATAAATGAGTGATGGCCCAAGAGAGAGCTTTGGCTTGTGTTGTCTGCCTGGCTAACAATTGCTTCACGTGGTTATTTGCTATTCCAGTTTCACTCAGATCAGCAGAAATGTGGTTTATTTCAGGAGAGAAAATTCTGCCGCAACTCTTCCGGTTTTAGTGCTGCAATAAATCATTTAATTTAAAGAATGAAAGGTAAAAATATACTATGGGTTAGAGAAGCAAAAGGAGCAGAAGGAATCCTAGTTTTAATAAGAATAGTCATAAAGAAGAAAAATTTATTCTCTCTGATGGAAAGGTCCTGTCAGCTTTGAGTGGGTTGAAACCTGTGCCACAATCTGTGACATTTCTCTTTACAACCAGTATCTCTGGAATATAATAGGCTTTCTCAATGGGACAGTGTGAATCACCGTAAGGAACACCACAGCGAGGATATTGCTCTGCACAAACTTGGCAGCACAAGAGAAAGATGGCATTTCCCTGCTCAGCAAGAGGCACCCAGAGAGGTTTAGTACGAGGGGACAGATAGACCAGGGTAAACCCTGACCCTGCCATCTCTGAGCAGGACTGGAGGGACCAGGACTGAAGGGCACCGTGACATTCTTCACATCCCAACCCCAAATCAAGGCCAACTTAGCCCAAACATCAGCCCTGTTTACCTACAAATCTCAGCAGCATCTTGTGGGTAAGCTGTGCACACAGACCTGGAGTGTAACGAGTGAAATGGTTGTTTTTCCATTTGTTTTCAGCAAATATTTCCCTAATTAGGGTAAGTTCCTGAGGGAACAGAGGGAAGCCCAGGATAACTTCAGGCTGCATTTCCAATTGCAGCACAGACTCACTCCTTGCCTGTCACTAACACAGTGTTGGAGTTTCATCAGTAGCATTTGCTTGTCACCAACATGTTTTACAGAAAATGGTAATTTTATTTTTATAAACGAGGAAACAGCTTGTGTGAACTCTCACATCCCACATCATCTCTCCTTCCCTGAGCCAGCAGATGGGAATAGCCCATCTCTGGACCAGCTGAGTCACGCCTGCAGCTCCCAGGTACACAAAAACAGTTTGATAATGCAGGGGAAGTGGCAAAAGAAAGATTGGGATGGAAAGAACCTGGAGACAAGGGAGGTGAGGGAGAAGGAAATGCAGTGTGAAGATAATTTTTGGGATTATGGGAAAAAAATCAGAGATTCTCAAGGAGCTGTGCCCAAATCTGAAGTTGTGTAGATTGGCAGGTCCCTCTCCAGCGGGGTTGTTTATCTGTCACTTCACAGCCCAGTCTCTTTCCTGGTCCAAACAAACCAGGAAGCATCACAAGCAGTGGAAGGACAAGCTTTCCTCTTTTTATACAGCCCTAACAGCAAAGACTCATGGAGTTGAATGGAGAAGAAAGCACTTCTCCAGACATGGATTGCCCTGATTCTGGAGCGGGAGAACTCATGGCAGAAGGCATGGGGAGGAGGGATCTGTGTTTATCCTGATTTTCAGAGCCTGACGGCAAGAGGCGAAGCTGGGCAGGGCGGTTCCTCAGCAGACACCCCCATCGTGTCCCCGGGCTGAGCGAGGCTCTCACGGCACACGCTCCTCCCCGGACACACAAAGCCAATTAAATGCCTGATTGGATGAAGCGGTCACAGTCGTGGGGCCCATTGCCAGCCAGTCAGGATCCCAAATTTCCCAGTATCGTTAAGGTACGTGCGTTAATCCCCTCCTGAAGGATTAAGCGTTTAACCTGTGGCTGGCGTTCCTGAGGAGACGCGGCAGACCTGCTGTGCCCTCGCCCCACTCCGGCTCCAGAGCTCCGTGTGTGGCCACAGCATCTTCCAGGTGGTTCAGAGGGATCAGAGGAGGGCAGAGGGTGTTGCTTCCAAGGGAAGATTATTTGGCAGAAGAGAGATTTGATGACTGCCTCCATTCCTTCCCCATTTCTCTGTCCCTCTTTGCTTGGGGATAAGATATCATAGAGGGAAAGCTGCTCACCCCCTCCCTGACTGATTGCCCTTAACCACAGATTTCTTTGAAATACAGATTTTTATTGAGCTTTCAAAGTAGTGTTGGGAATTGCAATACCTTCCTAGCCCAAGAGAGGTGTGAAGGCAATTTCCCCACTGAGCCAGGAAGGAGGAGGAATAATGGCCATTTAATAGATGTGGCTTCTCTCATCATGGGGCTTGAGTGGCACCTGCAGCCGCTCACATCCTTAAATGCTTTAAGCCATCACAGAAGCCCTGGTGCTTAGATCCCAGCCAGGAAAAGGTGTCACATACAGCAGACCAGGATTACCCATGATTAATGCCTGATTAGGAGTTAAATTAATATTGACTGTCGATAGTAAACTGTAATGATTTCTTTAAGCAAAAATAAATATGAAATGTCATAGTGCAATCCCAGTGGACTACTGTGATAATTAAACATACTTTCAAATCTTATACTGACAGGGAAGACACAGGTCCGTGGAGGGGCTTGCACTGTTTTAGTGAAGACAAAAAAAAAGAGAAGGTCTCTCCATGCAAGGCTGGGTATGGGCCAAAACCCTGCATTAACAGTTTTGCCCCCTACACTTATGATTTCTCCTATAGATATATCATTTAAAGGCTGTGGGCATGCAAAGGCCAGCGGGCAATTGCATGTCCATTGTGCTCTTTCAGCTGCACAGAGGCTCAGAGACAGGTGACCAGATGTTGTTTGATACACACAATAGCTACAGGTAAAAAACACAGCTTCATGCAAATATGGTTTGAAAATCAGCCCCAGCACTTCCACATTAATGGAGTTTTATGTCTAGAACACAGTACTAGCCTTGAACCGTGTTATTAGTGCTGGAGAGGGACACAGCCTGTCCTGGGAAACTGATGTGTTTGCAGAATTTCCTTACTGGTGGCAGCATTTGCTGAGGGGTGAAGGTGGAGGAGAGAGTTTCCTCCTCTCCCTTACTTTGATGGATGTGTGCTGGAGAGCAGAAAAATAAGAGGTGTCAGGAGTGATGGAGTGATGTTGAAGGCTCTGACAAATGAGCTCTGGAAAGTTACACTGACGTTTTTGTGAATGTGTTTCACGTTCAGCATTTGAGATGTTACCATCCCGCTGCTCCCCTCTGTCCTCTGCCAGAGCCACCTCCCCAGAGCGCACACCACAGAGGAATGCCCCGCACGGCCCTGGAGCTCAGCCATCAGAGGAGCTGGGATGAGACCAGAGGGGAAGGGGGATGTGTAAACAAGCCTTGTGTCCTACTGACCTGGTTCACAGGCAGCAAATTGCTTTGGGGACGGAGTCCCACCCTCAGCTGCCGCAGGGATGTGCTCAGGGAGCGCGTCAAAGCCTTGAGAACAAACACTGTGGGTGCCGAAGCTGTAACTCTCCTTTTCCTTCTCCCTTCCAGCTTGCTGCACTAGAGAGGCAAGTGTTCGACTTCCTGGGATACCAGTGGGCCCCTATCCTTGCCAACTTCCTGCACATCATCATCGTTATCCTGGGGCTGTTCGGCACCATCCAGTACAGACCTCGCTACATCGTGGTGGTGAGTAGCGCCTTTTGTTCCCAGCACCCAGAGCCTGTCCCAGCCTGTGCTCCCGTGGGATGTGGCACGTGAAGAGGGGCAGAATAAAGCCCCTGGGAGGTCAGGCACGAGCCCTGCACGCTGTTGTAGCAGGAGATGCCTGGCTGTGCTCAGGAACACGCTGTTCCGTGAGCTGCGCTTGTGCCGAGCTTGGAAGGTTTCAGATAATTCTTCCTGGTGCTAAGGTAACACTGCCCAAACGCTGCCCAGCGGAGAGGGAGGGTGAGGGGCTGGACAAATGCAGCGCAGAAGCTCTTCCATCCCTCCAGACTCCTGCCCCTGTGTGTCTTACCAGGCGAGAGAGCATCAGAATAGGGAAAATCAAACAGAGGAAGAGAAAAAGCATCTCAGTGCTGACTCAGGGCATTCCACTGCCCCCAGCTAGAGCACATATATATCTCTATAAATATATATATATATATATATATACACACACACTAATTCTCCTGTGACTTCCTAATGTTTATTGCTTCTCTCTCCCCAACTCCATTCCCTTCCAGTATGCCATCTGGACTGCAATCTGGGTCACCTGGAACATCTTCATCATCTGCTTTTACTTAGAAGTGGGAGGGCTCTCAAAGGTGAGTGAGAGCTGGATGGGTGAGTGCCCAGGCTTTGCAGCAAAGGGGATGGAGCTGAGTGGGGAGGTGAGGGCTGGGATGGTTGAGGTGAGGGGTGGGGGCTGCCTGGGAGCAGCTCCTGCTCTCCTGCCTGTGGAGAGGGCTGTTTTAGCCAGGAGGGGGGGATACTGCTGCCTGCGTGGAAAACTGAGGAGCCACTACTGATTTCTGGAGCTCTTTGTTGGTTGGTGCAGGTGGTGGCTGGAATAAACCCTGCCCTCACAGCAAGTAGAGTGCATTTGCTTTCCAAAGGTGAGAGCAGGCCTGGCAGCAGAGCCATCCTGAGGGGAGAGGGGATTTGAGGGCCAATTCCCAGCCACAATGCAGAGGTGGCTGAGGAGGGCTAGGAGATGATCAGCTGCAATCTGGTTCTCTTGGGATCTGAGACCACCTTGGCACAAAGGTGTGTGATGGAGGGGAGGGCCCTTGTGCAGCACTGAGTGTGGCCTTTCTGCCAGCCTGTCCCAGGGAAGGGCTGCAGCAGGGCCTGGCTGGGTTGACCTGAAGCAAGGACTTTGCTGGAACTCTGCACCTGACCAGCTCTTGATATTTTTGTGCCTCCCAGTCCTGCTGAAGACTTGCTGCACTTCAGCAGCAGGGATAAATACCTGGTTGTTGCCGCACCAAGCAAAATATTTCCTGTTGTACCTTTGGGGAGAGGCTCCTCTCTCTGCTCCTCTCTGGCGCATCTCCTCGGGATGTGGCTTCCCTGCCTTAATTCTTCTGTCTTAAATACAGTGGTAGTTACTCATGGCTGCTGGCCAGGATGTTGTGAGTTAATGTGCAAAGCTCTTTGAAGACTAGATTAGCTGAGTGTTGCTGTCTGCCTGATGAGGAGTGAGTCAGAAATAATAAAAATGGGAGGCAGGTCCTAAATTAAGCCTGGGCTGTAAGGAATGAATTATGAGTGTTGCTGGAGCACAGCAGACTCAGAGTGATTGTAGGATGCAGGTTCATTTCAGAGCACTCCACATCTGGCCTGAATTCCCAGGTCATGCACTGGAGTTGCAGTCATAATTGGAATTGCCCTGTGTTTTTATCAGGCCTACAGCAAGTCAGGAGTGGCAGCCTAAATCCTTTGCAGATAAGAAAATGTAGCTTCCTAATGTCTCAATTCGTCTTCATTTCTCCTCTCAATTATCTCCAGAAACTTTGAGGGAGTTCTTGCCCAAACCAGTGATTATTCAGGGCCTGAAATCTCAGCCTGAGATGATCTCGATGTTGGCTGCGACCAACTGAAAAAAAAAAAGAACTTTATGTAACTATTTAAATGCTCCCTTCTGCAGAGAAAATGTTGTCTTGATAAACTGCTCTGGGAGCTTCTCTGGGAGCCAGTGTTTGCTTCCAGCCAGCTGGATACTCGTGTTTGCTAATCCCAACCTGCCCTGCAACACGTGGGGTTGCTGTTCTGCAATTCAAACAGCACCACGAACTCCCCTTTTTTGTACCACAGAGGAGCTTCACCTGGTAACCTTGCTCTGTGCTGGGGCTTGTTTCAGCCAAGCCAGCACACAGAGAGGCTTTATTTAGCCTGCAGGGTGACACTTGTGACTGGGGACATTTTTTACAGAATTGGGCTGCAGTGTGAGTTGTAACTGACTCAGTGGACTTCCCTCTCAGGCTGCAGTGAGAAATTAGCTCATTTAATGGCAACCAGCAAAACCAAGAGAGAATTTGTGCTTGTTTGGCAGTAAAGTAGTTGACAGCCTTGCCTCTGTTCTTAATGAGTTATTTTCACTTTAAAAAGCTGTTTTGTAAGGAAAACTAATGATGCTGCTTTCCATCCTCCTCCATTTTCACTGAAGTAATTTGGGTCTTTGTAGTGGCAAAACAAATCTTTGCTTCCACAAGAGACCAAAAGATCCACCTGAAACAGGAGCTGAGGCTTCTGTAGGACACGGTGGTGCTTCACAGGCTGGGCTCAGGAGTGGTGTTGCTCCTTGCTGCATCTCTGGAAACCTGATCCAAAGCCAGCTGGTGTTTTCTTGATCTCAGTCGTGGGATCAGACCCCAGAAGGACATCTGGGCTTGGATGTACAAGTGCTGGGCAAGGGCAGGGCAGTGTCAGCCTGGAGTGGATGGCAGCAGGGCTGCAGGTACCTCTTTGTGCCCTCAGGGCCCTCGGGAGGAGGCTGCCCTCTAGTCCTGATAAGAAGTCAAAGCTGATCATGAGCCTGGCAGTAGGCAGGGAAATTGCAAATATTGGAAGAAGAGCTTTGGTGGACTGAGGCTGGTGGAGCTGGTCTGATAAACACTAACTCAGTGTTAGGCTAAGCTAAGCCTAACTAGGCTAAGCATGAACACACTGGGGAGTGTTTGGACAGGTTTGTGCTCCTATGCAAGTCCCTTTAGGGGCTGAGAGCTCTGAAGAAGGTCTTCAGGGTGCTGTTTCCTCTGTGATTCCTGGTGAGCCTGGGGCACTGGGAGAGCAGCATTCCTGCCAGCCCTGCACTCACCCCGCTGTGTTCTGACAAGGGCAGCCTGCCAGAGCGAGCTCTGTCAGCAGCTCATTTACAATGACAGGATGCAGAAAGGGCAAGGAACTCGAGAGAATGGAGTTTGTTAACTTGGTGCCTGGTAATGACAGCCCAGTGCTACTGAGACAGGTGATAACTCAGGTGGGGTGAGAAAGGATTCGAGTGTTTCCGATGTCACAAATTTAAGAAAAACCCAGGGAATGGAAGAGATGAGGAAACAGTTATGTGCACTCATTGCAAATAATTCTTTGTGCTCTGCTGCCTAGATCTGATTTCACAGTGGTGAAGGAATACAGGATGGGAGCAGGGAAGTGCTGTTCACAAGAGTAGGGACTTTTTTCTTGTGCCCCCCTTGCTCTGGGTACCTGGCTGATTTAATGATCAGAAACCAGGGCTCCCACAGTCCCATGGCAGCCCATGAGTGATTTGGCAAAGGGTTAAGACAATCTCTCAGTTATCAGC
The DNA here is from genome assembly GCA_013397775.1 of Eulacestoma nigropectus. Classification (NCBI taxonomy): domain Eukaryota; kingdom Metazoa; phylum Chordata; class Aves; order Passeriformes; genus Eulacestoma; species Eulacestoma nigropectus. The sequence goes on from VZTE01003195.1 coordinate 89,759, forward strand.
TTTAGGTCATCAGTAGAATAAGGGCTGCTAGGTGCAATTTGGATGTTTGCTTTCCTTACCAAGGAATTGTTCTCTGCTGCCTCCTTGTTCCGTTGCGTTGTCTGCCACCGCTTCTCACCCTCTCTTTCCTCCTGTCTTTCACATCTCCTGAAGTGCTCCTTTATCCTCCAGTTTGTTCCAGCATGTCCATTCCATGTCCCCTGTCCATGGAATGCCTGAGGATGCTGTTCTGGTCAGCCCTGCTCAGGGGAGTTGTAACTGATCACTAACCAGCTACCAATCACTAGTGATACTGAGTTTTTTATTGGAAAGGAAAATACATTTTACTGATCGCTGAACCTATTCCCTACTTCTTGGAAGAGCTAAACTGACCTGATTTCTGTCTTTCTCTCCTGCCAGGGTTTTTTATCTTGGAATCTTTTCTTAGCAGGAGTAAGAGCGTGAAATATGGCCCAGCAGAACTTCCTCGGGTGGCCAGACACAGGTGGATCAGCACAAGTGTCTAAGGAAGCACTTCCCTTGCTGCTGGAAGGGCCTCCCCAAGCACGTAGCCTGTGCCAGCTTTCCTAGAAGTGCTCTGCCAGTGAGCAGGCAAGTGCTGGAGCAACCTGGATTTGCAGGGCTGCTCCTCAGCACTGGCAGGGAGGTGGTGATGTGTCTCTGAGCAGCTTTTGGCAGCGTTGCCTTGCTGACTTGTTCTGCTCATACTCCTGAACACGCTTGCAGCGCGTGGGGGAAACGCAGCATCTCCAAGTGCTGCGCCCCTGCTCCGTGGTGGGGCTCACAGCCCAGTTTCCAGGTTGCAGTTCCTCCTCCTGTCCCGTCTCCCTCTTTTCCCTGTGTCCATCTGGCCATTTGGGTGGGTGAATTGCTGGGAGCTAGCTCTGAAGTTTCCAGGCTGTGTTTGCAATAATAGGTTAGGCTTCTCCCTGTCTACTCGAGCGTGAAACACATCCCTCCTGCAACCCCTCAGTCTGAGTTAATTATTAAAATCCTGCTGTTAAGACGTACGAGCATCTGTCTGTCCAGCTGCCATGCTGACTGGCTCTTCATCATGTACTTGAGAAGTGTTCAGAGAGGTTTGAGGAACTGTCTTTTCCCTCTGGGATTATTCGTCTTGAATGGTGATTTCTAATTTTTTTTTTCTATCCCTCCTTTATATTCTCTCTTGTCTATGCACTGCTTTGATCTGAATCCAGAGCCATGGTGGTCTAAATCTCCTCTTGAAATGGAAGCAGCCCTTGTGAGTCAAATGGGGGTTATTTGTATTTCAGAGAATCTGGATGGCATCTTGGGATGACTTTGTACCTGGTTAAAATCCTGTGAGGAGGATGGATAAATGCATGTGTATGTAAAACTGTCCCTCAACTCCTTCTAAATTTAGAACCTGGAAGCCTGGGATTTGGCTTTTAAATGCTGTGGCATTGTCAGCGAGCCACTGGGAGTGTTTCTGTGTCTCAAGGTGATGCAGCTACTCAGAACGCAGGACTGAAAGATGGACATTGTATTTCCTATTTTAATAAGAAATGTTTCCATCTAAAAAGATTTTAAATGATTCTGCTGTCAAGCTCTGGTGGCTCCCAAACGCGGTTCAGTTCGTTCCAGAGCTGTTCTAGTGTGGTTTTGCCTGATAATTAAGGAAATTTGGGGGAGGCAGTTCAGAAGGCTGTTAACAACAAGAAATAAAACCATCTCTGATAGTGTCCCTTGGAAAATAATTTCAGAAGAGCTTTCAGGAAGCTATTTTAGCAAAGGAACGCAGCTGGCTCTGTGGGTGTTGGAGGTAGGTGTGAGTTTCCCGTGGGACGGGGGGGGAAACAGGCTCTGAAATGTAGGTGCTGCAGTTTCAGCGCTGTTGTCTTCCCTCTCACCCTGGTGGCAAATGGGTGGCAGCCAGGTGCTACAACAGTTCAGAGTGAGTTGTGATTTTTTTGGCTGGCCTTCAACGTGCTCCCAAGAAGGAGCTTGGATCACTCCTGGGTCGTGTTTCTCTCCAGGCTGGAGGTTAAAGAGGCAGCGATAG
>VZTE01003195.1:91869-130296 GCA_013397775.1 Eulacestoma nigropectus
CGGCACACACAGATCCCTCTCCCTGCAGCAGGGCTGGCTCGCTGCTGGGGCTGATTAACATCTCCCAACCCACATTCCACTTCTGGGAGCATTTCAGTGTGTTTAGATTTCAAATGCATTGCAGAAAGCTTTTGGGAAACAGCTGTTCCCTAAACCTTCTTAAAACTGGTTCTTTTCTCCTGACTTTTGTGTGCCGTTCTAATTCGTGGTTTCACTTCTCTCCAACTGTCTTCTCACAAACGAAGCTGGCAAACCACAGGAGACATCCTGGAGTTGTTTTCGTAGTCTCCCAGCAAGCTCTGAGCAACGGGAGGTCAATTAAGGGATTTTCTTGAGTGCTTTTTTTATTGTGGCCCATCACACGGGTATCCCCCCAGGGCATTCAGCCAGGGGCACGGGCAAAGGAACAGCTCTGCTTTGCAGCTCTCGTTCGTGCTGCCCTCGTGCTCCAGACAGGTGCTGGTTCAGGAAGATGGCTCTGAGCACAGACATTCCCTGGTCCCAGTGTGCCATCAGTATTCACTTTACATCTGTGAGATGGATGGCTCATGAGTTCGAGGCATTGTGGTGCTTTTAGAATCCAAATGTGCTCAGGTTTTCCAATCTGCTCTTCACTGATGTATAACTTTTCAATTTTTTTTTTCTTTTTTTTGCTCAGAGCTGGAGTGTGATTGCAGGCAAAAAGCAGTGAGTGCTGGTTAGGACCTCCTGTTCCTCCACCTGCCCACCTCCAGCCGCACCTGTTCTGCTTTTCCAGGCTGAATTTACAAGCAAGTTCAGCTTCTGCAGCAAAGTTAAGCCAGAGCCAAATCTCTGAGGGTTGACAAAAGGGAGATTCTAGAAGGAGAGCAGCCTGTTTCTTACTTTGCCAAACTCGCACTGATGCCTCTGTAAGGAGCAGAGAAGACACTGAGGGGTCTGTCTGCATCACTGAGGCAGAAGGTTTGGGAAGGCACCATCTGTGAGCTGGGAGAGGGAAGCCCTGGGCACTGAGGTAGAGAGTAGATCCTGTGGTGCCCTGGGGAACAGCTTTGGTTCTGTGCTAACTGGGGGGAGCTCCAGGCAAAGAAACAGGAATTCAGTTGGGGAGTTTCTTGTTTTGTTTTGTTTTGTTTTGTTTTTCCTGTTTGTGGGGGTTTGTTTTGTTTTTTGAGAAAGATGATTGTTTCTTTCCCCAGCCAAAGCAGTGAGTGACTTGTGAGAGGGAGAAGAGCCCAGCCACTTGGAGGGCTGGCTGTCTCCAGGAGGAAAAGCTTTGACTGGGGAAAATCCATGAGCCTCAGAACATGCAAACTCGGGGGGGAAAGAACAAGCTTTGCAGAAAAGCTGTGTTTTGGTGACTCTGTGAGCTATCTGTGGGCCACTGAAGGGTGGAGCCCAGGAGAGGGCTGAACTCCCAACTGGTAACGGAGTTTTCCCGATGGTCTTTGCTGTTCCGGCTGCTTTTGCCCCGGTGCCGCGCTCCATCTCCGTGCCCTCCTCCATCTCCTGTACAGCACATGCCATCTGCTGTGGTGATTATGTCAGGAGCTTGGCAGCTGTCTTCTCACTTAATTGTCCACATTTCTCAATGCGTGCTTCCTGCAGCAGATTTGAGGAAGGGCTCTGCAGGCTGGCTTTGGGTGTCTGTGGTGGGAGGAGGGTCCCCACACAGGGCGCAGAGCGGGGCAGTTGGTGACTGGTCACCGGCTCGCTGGCTGCCATTCAGATTCCTGCCCCTGTGACTCGAGTTTGGCCCTGGATTTGCTTTTCTGTGTCCATGTTTTATATCTGCAGGATTGCCTGGCTTGGCTCCTGTGTTGGCTGTGGAGACAGGCCCTCTCTCCGGAGGGTAATTTGGAGCAGGGGCTTGGATAAGCTGCTCTGAATCTGTTTTTCCTTTTGGCTCTACGGGGAGCTGACACAAAGGAGCTGCCATGTGAGGTTTTCCATGTTGGGAAGTGTGAATATCCCAAGCTCTGACTGCTGCTGTTCTGGGAGCCACTGCTTTCCTCCTGGGACTGTGCAGGACCCTGGCATGAGCAGTGTGAAATAGTTTATGGATAGGTGCTAAAACCTTTAGTAACGGGTAGGCGACGTGTGTATATCCAGCATTCATCTCTCCCTGTAGAGATACAGATTCTCTGCCTTAAAATTTTTTCATCTATCCTTCAGGATAATACTTCCAACCTCTTGCCTTGTTTTGTGGTCAAAAGGGATTGCTGATTCTGCATCAAAGTGACCTGAGAGGGCTTCAGGGTCAGCCGGCACTTGGCACTCATCCATGAAGGGATGCAGCTGTTCAGCCAGTCCTGAGTTTGTCTTTTACCTGCAGGAGGGCTTTGCCATGTCCTGCAAGCTCAAAATCCCAAAGCTCTACTGGGTATTCCCACAAATACTGCTCTTTTCTTTTCAAGTGTGAGGCAAGCGTGGTCATTTTGTAATTGAGCATCTGGCTGCACACCAAAGCCCTGCACTCCTTGTGTGGCATTTCACTCTGTAACCCCCTCCACTGGTTTAAAGTATTTAACTTGCAAAGACAAGGGAGAAAAACAAAAAAGCCTCTCAAGGTAAAGCTGATAAAGAATTGCAGGGGAGGTGTTTACAAGAAGCTGCAGTCAGCACTGTGAGGTCAGCTCGGCTGGGTAGGCTGACCTGGGGCTGACAGGAGATGCAGAAGCACCAGATGTGAGGAGTGTGGAAGGAAATCAGGCAAAAATGGTACAGGATCTTTTCAGACATGTTAAAAGCTAGGAACAGAGGAAGATCTGTTGGGTTTTGAAACTCACTTTGGGGTTACGAAGTTCATATTTTTCAGTTGCTTGTGTTGATTCCCATTCTGGAAAGAGCCTGGCAGGACACTCAGTGCTGCCTTGTTTACCTTTTTCTTTTAGAGTTGCAAGGTTCATCTCCCAAAGCCAAAACTTGAGGGTGCTTTTCTGGGTGAAGAAACCACTAGCAAAGTGTTCTTGGGTCTGCAGCCCGTGTCCAAACTGTGCTACAGGACGGTGAAATGGGTTTGTTCAGGGCTGCCTCAGGAATGGTTCTCACCACAGCAGCCTGCCTGGGAAATATGTTTAGATTAGATAATAGGAGGAAGTTTTTCCCTGTGAGGGCGGTGAGGCCCTGGCACAGGTTGCTCAGAGAAGCTGTGGCTGCCCCATCCCTGGCAGTGTCCAAGACCAGGTTGGACAGGGCTGGGAGCAACGTGGGATCGTGGAAGGTTCTTTAAGGTCCCTCCCTTCCAAACCAAACCATTCCATGATTCTGTGAAGGAATATCAAGCCAATGTGCTTTGATCTGTGCTAGCATTTTTTTAAGAGTGGGGATTTGGAAACTTCTAGTTTTCCATTATTCTAATATGAGCTCCATCTGACAGCATGTCTGACACTCTCAGAGTAAACGGAGAACTCTTTGCAACTTTTCTCTCTAGGACAGCGAACTCCTGACATTCAACATCTCCCGGCACCAGTCCTGGTGGAGTGAGAATGGCCCTGGCTGTGTAAGGAAGGAGGCTTCAATGTCTGGTATCAAGGGGCTGGATAACCATTCCTACATCTCTGTCATCGGCTGTGCCCTGGAGTACCGGTACATCGAGGTCATGCACAGCTCCTTCCAGATCCTCATTGCGGTGAGTGCCTTACTGAGGGGCAGCAATTCCTGAGGAGATGCTCTTTGGTTTTGTTTTTTCCCAGGCACAGAGCTTGGCCTGTGTTTTCCACCACTTTCTGTATCGGCTGATTGCAAAAGCCTCTGTAAATGTGTTTTGTTTGATTATTCTCCTGTTCTCTCTTTCAAAAAAAAATACTGCTTGAAAGAATTGGAAATGGGTATCAGCAACCTGATGCCTGAAGTAATGCATCTGTGCAACCATACAATAACAAATGGTCCTGAATCCCTGTTGGGGTGTGGGAATTCATGTTTTGACAAGGACAGAGACCCTTCTGGAGGAGGGTCAAGAGAAAAGTTTTGACAGGACAAGAGGAAATGGCGTCAAATTGCACCGGGGAGGTTTAGTTCGGATACTGGGGACAATTTCTGCACAGAAAGGGTTGTAAAGCACTGGAACAGACTGCTCAGGGAAGTGGTGGAGTCACCATACCTGGAAGTGTTCAAAGAATGTGTGGATATGGCACTTGAGGACATGGTTTAGTGATGAACGTGGCGGTGGTGCTGGGTTGATGATTGACCTGATCTTAAACGGCTTCTTCCAACCTTAATTCCATGTTGCTATGAAGGATTGCTCTTACTCCCCATGACTCAGTGATTGGTGGTGGAGCACAGACCTGCACATTTGTTGTGAAGGATCTCCAGAAAATGAAATAAACTTTTAGGAGGCAGTAAGCAGCACATTTTCCTTCTGCTGACACCCCAGATAGATTCACAAAATGCTTTCATCCACTCTTTCCTCATCAGAGTCTTCCTCAGGCTTTTGAAAGTACTCTGCAAAAATGCAGAGTCCCTAATGTTCACTGTTAATTGTTTCTCACTTGCCTGTGAAATTAACTGAAACAAAACGTCCATTGTGCCCCTCATTTCGGTGGTGCTCTTGCATTTTGTCGCCCACATCTCTAATCTGCTTTGGGTTGTTACTTTGGGGTTAAGGGCTTTAGTTACAAACATGAACTGGGGAACCACTCACGTTTTGGCTTTCAGTTTTGGCTTAAAAAAGAGAGGCGATTTGCCCTGTTTAAATGCTGAAGGATAACACAGATTTTTCAAGTTTCTGGAGTGCCAAGTACTTCTCTGCACGTTTTTGGTACAACTTTCCACTGTCCTGATCCTGCATTTCCTATTAGCTGGGATGATCTGTGTGACCCAGTGAACTGCAGGGAGGGGGGAAGGCTCAGCCCCCTTTCTCGCCATGTCACAGAGAAGAGGCAGAGGCAGGAGCTCCTGTTTCCTGAGTTGGATGGACTCCCTGGCACGTGTCCTGGCTGTTAATATTCCCTCAGTTCTCCTTCAGGGAGAATGATCTGCATGAAACTGTCTGCGAGCTGCTTCCATGCCTGCATGTGAGAAAGGCAAACCTGTGTGTCCAGGAGAACAGAGCCTGGTGTCTTTTAGAAAGGGCTGTTAGGTGGAACAGGGTTGGTGCTGTACCTAAATTTGGTGAAATAAGGATAGACTTTGCAGTTGGAACATCCCTTTTTAAAGCACAGAGGTTTCTTACTCTTAGAATCCGTCCTGACCTCCTGAGCTGGCACAGCCCCTGTGCCCTGGCCTAGAGGTTGAGCCAACGAATGGTGCTGAGTTTGTCTGGAGTAGATCTTTGGGTTTTGGCAGCTTACTGACTTAGGCACGTGGCCCTGGGCTGAGTGATCACCCTGATATGTAGGACCCTGTCTCTGGCAGTGGCTTTTCCTTTGCTTCTTCCCAAAGGCACGTGACAACATTCTCTGTGCATCTGCAAAACACCACTAAGGGCCAGATGGGGAGACAAGAGGGAAATATAAGACAAAACAGGATTTAGGGAAATATTTTCTCTCTCTTTCTCCCTGAGATTTAAGGTGCAATAAATGTTTGAATCCTAAACCCTGGAAATAGGGTTAGAATACTTGTAGGCAAGAAACCCATATGGGCTGAGCTATGCAGTGAACTAAATTTCTACTTGTCCTGTAATAAAAGCAGAGTATTGAAGCCCCAGGTCTGTAACTGCTGCTGGCTCTGAAATGCTCATGTAATTTTGTCATGTAGTGGGAGAAATGGAGCTTTTCCCTTCTGCTTTGAGGTCAGGCAAAAAGCAAGTCTTCTTTCTCCCTCAGACCTTGCCTGAAAGCAGTCAGCCAGTTCTCTCCCTTTTTACTCTCTGAGGGTCAAACTCTTTGATCCCTGCCAGTATCTTTTTCTGTTCTCTTTATCTCACTTTGAGGCAGGTTTTATTACGGGCAGCTGTCCCCAGAGTGCTGGCAGGTACAGTGCTGCAGACAGGCAGGGACACAGATCAATAGTACAAAAACACAACCAGCAACTTGAAGGCTCAGGGGATGCAGCAAGAGACGTGACCTAGTTCCCTCCTTGTCTGAGAGCAGAATAGTCAGTTCCCTGTTCGGAAGGGCAAGGGACAGGCAAAATTGTGCTTTCAGTAGTTTGTTTTTGCTTTGTCTAATGGTTTTTAGAAGTTGTGGGGTAGGGGGGGGTGCTCTGCTTTGTTTGGTTTTTACCCCAGATACAGCACTGTGACATCCACGCTGTTTGAATATGCTGTGCCCAACTGTGAACTCCTTTTTTTTTTTTTTTTTCTGGAAGTTCCAATTCCTTGAGACTATTGGGGGACTGTACTGCAGTGTTGTGTACTTGGGGCAAGGCTCCCTGAATTCAGTCTTGCATGCCAATGGAGAGGGAAAGCAAACCTGGACCCATATGGTGAGCGCAGTGTTGGCTGTCAGCTTGACTCCTGCTGATTATATCATCCTGCTCCTGGGCATACATTTGAGGATACAAAAGGTCTCAGTCTGCTTTTGCTCAGAGCTTGTCTGTACTCCTTGAAGGCAAAAGCAATTCCTTTAATCTGGAATGCAATCAAACTTGGGCATATTAGTCGCCGCACGTGATACAAGTTGCTGTAGGGCCCAGTATGAAAATCTTTCTCAATGCTTTAGCACAAAGCACATTGGAGGAAAAAGCTCATTGTGGCAACAACTAAAAGTCTTTACTGGTCTAGAAGTGAATTGTAAAGATAATCCTACCAACCCAGGTAGGAAATGCAGCAGCAACTACTTTGGCAAGACAAGACTCTGCTTTGCTTTTGCCTTAGCAAGGATTCATCTTGCGTGTCCCCAGCTCGCCAGCCAGCAGGGACAGGAGCGATTCCCAGCTCTGAAATACCCGGCATAGCTCTGGGCTGCCCATATGGTACTTCTGGGAGTGGGGAGGGTTAGGCTTTTCCTGAGGCTCCGCTGAATGGGGTAGAAATTGGAAATGTCTTCCCAGCCGCCAGAACTCGCTGCCTGCCTGTCTGTTGTTTTCACTCAGACTGACAGGTTGGAAGGTTCCCAGGAAGGCAGCGATGCAAGCCTTGACAGCAGATGTTATGTGAGAACCAACGCACAAGAGATGCCTTGCTCTTGGCAGAAGGTAGATTTTCAGTGGTTGTAATTGCATCCAAAGAGTGAAGAAGGTCAAGGAATTAAAGGATTTTGATTGCCTCTCTTTGGCTATCTGGTCACAATAGCTCTTTCACAAACTGGATTTTTGCTTTCTCATAGCAGACTTCTCTTCATTTCCCCCTCTTGCACTGATGACAGTGTGCACACTTCATTAGCTCTGATTAGAAGTGAAACCTAGAATGCATCTGCCCTGAAAGAAGAGACTTTGCACCTATTCTCTGTGGTGAAAAAAGCAATGGCAAGTTTGTCTATTGAGAGAAGAGTTAGAGAGCCCACAGTCTTCACTAGGACAGAGGTAGACTAAAGTTAAAATCTTACACAAGTAGCAGTAACACCTCCTAAACTTTGCCTTCCCATCCTTTGTGTACTTTGCACACTTGCAGCCAGCTGGTCCCTTTCTCCAGGTTTTTCTCTTCTTTACTGACTCCAGCACATTAGTTCAATGCTGCTGTTTTATGAACAGTTTTCAGCTCTCTATTCAAAAATTAACTTCAGATGACTGAGGGGCAGGGGGATGCTCAGACATATGTTTTCCTCATTCCCTTTGGGCACACTTGTCTCTTCCTGTCTTTCCCGCTCTGTTTGTTTGCCTGCAGAGTGCTTGGGACACCCCAGCTCCTTCCTCTCTTGTGGGGCAGCGTGTGCGTTCCCAGGCTGACAGGCTGACGGAGCACACCTGCCCTCGACATGTGTTCCTAATAAAAAGCTTAATCGGATCCTTCTGCAGCCTGGAGGAAGCTGGTACTGAACATGCAGAACAAGCAGAGAAACAGCAGCAGAGGCTAAAGCCCTAGAACATTCTTCGGGGAATTAGAGCACAGGCTTAGTGTCATTTTACATCGCTGGCGTTTTCCCTCCTCTTCCACCTCCCCAACGTAATTTGCAAAGATCCAAGAATTATTGGTATTTCCCTGGGATACAGAGCTTAAACCCCTCCTTTGTATTGAAATCAGCATCCAAGATGGCACTTGGAGCAAGGGTGAAATTATTCCAAATTGTTGGCCTCTGTGAAGCTTCCTGCTCTGTGTTAATTGCTGATAAACTGGGTGATGTCTGGGGGCTCGACACATCGTTATCAAAGATGCAGTCAGAAGGGAATTTCTGGTGTCTCTTGGAGTCTGCTCATTCCACACTCCAGCAGACTCTTCCAGGAGAAAGGACTGGACAATAGGAGCAGCATTTCTCCTCTTTAGCGATATTTCATTCATAATTTATTCCAAAGGTGAGACATGGGGATTCCCATGAGTTCAGTAATTCCTTGAGATTATTTATTTTGAGGTTATTTAATTACAGATGAATCCTTTAGAGTATTTAATTACAGTTTAGGTCAGTGCATAAAAAAATGAAATTCATATTGATGTTGTACATCTCTTCCCCCTTTGCCACTTAAACTCTCCTGTTCTGGCCAGATCACAAGACAAAGCTTCTTTGAGTAAAAAGTTCCATTAAATAAACAAGGTTTTTTTATTGATGAAACTCATCTAAAGAAGGAATGGATTATAAAGTCAATAAAAAGTGAATTTTAAACACTAAGCAGATAATTTTGAAACAAAGCTAGGAGATGGAAGAAATCAAAAAAGAAAACCCTCCTTTCCTATGGAGCTGGAATTAGAGATTTAGGGATGTTCACTTAATTCACTAGGTGGTGCTTGGTTGGTTTGTTTTTCTGAATGCAAAAAGTCACCTTAGTCATAAAGTGAAAAATGTATGGGGTGAGCAGAATGATGGTTGAGCGTTATGGGGCATTAATTTCTGTGCAAAACAAACTTCCCCGTCAATCACATTGCTTGGTGCTTCTGAACCGTGAAAAATGTCCAGAGCTTTATCAGGTCTGCTGTGGCAGTACAGCTGATAATCCCTCCCAACTCTGACCATAATCTGGGCAGGTAAATCATTTTCATTGTTAATCCTATCAGGAGTTTCCTGGCACAGGTATCACATAAGATTTGTGTCTACGTATTACAGAGTATAATAACAGTGAGTGGATTTAAGGCTGCCACTTTGCATGGCTATTAACCCACAGTTCCTACTCTGAGAGGTGATGGGAAATCTGAGGAGGGAGAAAACCATCCTAGAGTTCCCTTGGAATCGGGGTATGTATTCAGGATGCATCTTTCCTGCTTGGATATTTGTGTATGTAAATTGCATTATTTGACCTGATGTAAAAGGCTGGATCTTGCGGTATAAAATGCTCGAGCAAGTACAGAGGATGTGTGTGAGCACACTCCTAATTTGTTAGTTGGGTTCAAACGCCTTTGTGCTGGAGACGAGGGTGTGCAGATGGGTGACTGGACATCTCATGGAGTGCTGGGACGTGCAGAAAGCTCTCCTGTTTTTCCAAGAGCATCCGGGTCAGGTGCCGCAGCCCAGGGATGAGCGGGTGGTGCCCGGCTCCGGGGAGCGGCCTCGGGGCTTCAGCACCACGGCCAGAGCCCGGGCCGGGCCGGCAGTCCTGCAATCCCTTGGGTTGGGAAAGCCGTCCAAGATCATCGAGTTTGCCCAGCACTGCCAATCCCACCACTAAACCTGTCCCCGAGTGCCACATCTACTCGTCTTTTAAGTCCTTCCAGGGATGGAGTCATAGGGAGCAGCAAGGTCCTTCCTCAGCCTCCTTTTCTCTTGAGCCCCCTCAGCCATTCCTTATCAGCCTTGTGCTCTGGATCCCTCCCCAGCTTTATTGCTCTGACCTGCCCAAAAACTGCCACACACTTCAGAAAAAAAAAACCCAAACCAATCTCCAGGTTTTATGTTAGCACAGTACAAGCAATAGGAGAGAGGAAAAATCTCTGATATTCTGTTTGGTTTTGCTTTGTCTACCTTTAAACAGTAATAGTTCTACTCTGAGACAATTCTAAAAGGCAGCAGGTACAATTAGATTGGCCATTGCATGTGGCCAGAGGATTTATGTTTCCCTGTAGCTCACAGGAACTTAGCTTGAGGTAGCCTTGGTTTCAGAAATGCCCAGAAGAGGAATGAGGGAGTCCCCAGAGCTCCCATAAGGCTCACCCAAGAGGAAGGGAGTGAGCTGCCTTCTCTTTCAGATGATTATAGAAAAAACTTCAAGGAAAAACAGGGTTTAGTGATGCTACAAAAACATTCCATTTCCTCCCAACAAGGCGTGTTTTGTCAGGGAGAGCTGGAGAAACCACAAATGTTGTATAACTCCCCTGCAGAAATCTCATTATCTTGCCTTTTGTTTTCGGGTGTGATGTATTTTTCTGTCATATTAAAAATGAATGGACTCTACTTTTCAAGCCCTCCCATGCATCATTCTGTCTCCGCTTGGAGTGAGTCACTGTGTGTTACAGGCTGACTCTTGTTCCCAGGAATTGAGTTCACAGTGGAAAACAATTATGCCTCACAATAACTTTACTAACACAGTTACTGTCAAGCAGGATCTCGCTAAGTGGGGTGTTATGTAAAGATGTAAAATGAAGGATGGGGAGGATATTTGATTAACAAGAAGAAGGCAAAGCAAAATAAGACCCTGCTGCAGCTGGAATGCTTAACTCCCATAGTACCAGGAGTTTGTTTCTCTGTTTAGGCTGAGGAACACCTTGATACTGAGGCCGAAGGAGGCAGCTCTGATGCTTTAGAGCTTCTACAAACTGCTGAGTTACTAAAGATGTTGGTGTCTCTGAACATTTCTGCCAGTGCACCACCATTTTTATGGTTAACTACTTTTCTGTCCCACCTGCATAAAAACTACTCACCTCTAACTGGTAATTTACCCCATATGACAGAAATGCTGAGCTGATGAGTTGTCCTGAAACTCTTTGTCTCCTGTCCATCATTGTCTGTCCCACAAGGCCCTCTCCTGCATCCCCATCACTTCTTACAGAGAACTATTTTAGCACAGTAGTTTCAGTTCCAACAAAGCCAAGCCATGTTCTTGCCAACCATTCAAGCAACTGAAGGTGAGCACGGGTCTTGCAAGTTTTCCTTCTTGAGCTTCGGGTGTGCTCCATCAATGCCTGCCCTGACACCTACACCTGCCCCTCTGCCTACAGCAAATACGACTTGGCTCCACAGTTACAGAAATGCTGCCAAGCTGAGTGTAAATAGTGGCTGTTGAAGTTGTGCCCAGTGGGTTCTGACCAGGCTCACACTGGCTGATGCTAAAATGATTTATTCTCTCTATTTTCCAGCTGGTGGGCTTTGTGTATGCCTGTTACGTGGTTAGTGTTTTTACAGAAGAAGAAGACAGCTGTAAGTATTTATCAACAGATCCCTTGGCAAAGGTTGTAGTAAATTTTACTTCTCAGATGTTTGTCTGTCAGGACTGAGCTGCCATCAGGCTTCTTTCCATCTCTGCCTCTGTGTGTCATGGCACTAACTACCAAGGATCAGCTATTTTTACAGTGAGGGTTTCTTTCCCTGTGTCACTCTGTGTTAGATGCTGTAATTCTGCTACACTTAGAGCACAAAAAGAGTTTGGGTTTGGCTTCTCAGCTGGACTAAGCTTTAGCGAAACTGGGCAGCTGCTTCTGTTCTCAAGCCCATATAGGCTGAGAATAATGGGTCTGAAATATTACTGCTGCGATTAAACACACCTACAACAAAGCTTTCAGCCCAGGGCTCGAGCGGGACACCTGCTGAGCCTCGTGCCACAAGCTGAGGATGAAGCAGATCACGAGAGTTCTTGCCAAGAACCAATCTGACCACTTAATTTAAGAGCAGGGGAAGTGCTGTACTTGAATTACGAGGAGGAGGAAGGAGCCAACTCCCTCGTGTTGGATACACAAATCTCTTCAGTGGCAGTCAGTCAATGTGACACGTGTCAGGGTAAAGACTCAGAGGTCTGTGGGACCTGTGCAGGTATCCAGCTGGTCCTGGATTGCTCTGCCCCTCTAAAAATCCCTTTGAGACCAATAATTTTACAAACAGAAAAACGGATGCAGAGAGTTAAAATAAATGCAAAGTTTGATTTGTTTGGCAATGTGTTGGGTCTAGGCCAGTTTACTCCAGCAAAGGATCTCATCCAAAAGTTTTACATCCAAGTATCAATTCTTTTAAGGCATTGATTAGGTTTGTGCAAGTAGCTTTGTTGTTTTAAAGAGCAGCTGGCATGGATGAGAGCTGGAAAACAACAGCTTTGAACTGACTGTTTGAAAGTATGTGAAGAATGTGTTTTCATAGGAGCGAGAGGAGATGCATTACTTATCTGCCTTGTCCTTATGGTTTTTTCTTCCTTCCTTCCTGGCTGAACTCATTCTCCTGGCTTTATTGATCATTTCTTTAGAGCTTGGCAGTGCACTTAGAGAAGGTGCTACATTATAGTAATATTTTTTAAATTAGGCTATAGCTCTTCTATTAGCTAAATAGCTCCAGTTCTGAGCCCCTGCTGAATATTGTAAAGCAATAACTTGACAGAACTCATTTTTATAGTAGAGATCTGTTAGGAGAGGCAACAACATGGAAGGAAGCTTTATCTAGGAAACACAGAGCTGTTAATTTCAGGATATGTATTTTTTTTTTCCCCCACTAACAAATTCACTTTCCCTCCCAGCTTCCCAGCTTGGAGTTAAAATGCCAGCTTGAATAATTAACAATGACAAACCATCAATATTTCACACTCACAGGGGTAGATCCTTCCAGTGACCTGAATAAATTTGAGCTGCGTTTTAATTTTCTCTTCCATTTGTGGTTTCCTTTAAATGTTGCTTTGATATGCAGCATGAAGTAATTATAAGTGCTGAGGCACATTAATCAGGAAGCTCATGCTAACGTGATTTTCATGAGAAAACACAGCAGTAGGGATCTACTAATGCTGAATTGTGGGCAAGAATATTTTAGATGTGCTAATGCAATGTATTGTATCACAAGGAACCACACTTAAAAATCTTAAGTGTCTTGGATTTTGAGTGCCCTCGTGCTTGGGTGTTCACATGATAAGCCTTGTGTTTGTTCAGGGTACTAGGTAGTTACTGAAAATTGCAATTCTTTCAGGTTTCCCAATTTAGGCCCTCCACAACTGAGGTAATAAAGTTAGTATCTTGGGGTTTTTTTTAAATTGCAGCCTGTTTCGATTTTAGAATACTCAAACGCTCTCAAAAGTGGCTGAGAAAAGGTAAAGTTTCACTGAAACTACTTGGGAATTATCCCCACAATTAACTTAGAGCCTCTACAGATTTCACCCATTACCTGTCAGTTGTCCCAAAATCACAGTAGCAGCATGAAGCTCTCCATCAAGATGGAATTTGTCAGAATCTGTTGTCCTTATGAAATCCTTTAAGAATTTTGGTTTTTTTTCACATCCAGTATATTAGTAAATACTTTTTTCTGTTTTTTGATCAGTAAAAAACCTCAAACCTCTTCAGTTTAAATTTAAAATAATAGTGCCACCTTCAGGAAAGAAAAATAAACAGGCACTTAAATAGTTAATAAAACTCTCCAGTTATTTTTAAATGGCACTTGGACAGGAGGGTTTTCACACTTCCGTACAAAATGCACTAACTTGGCACCAGAAAATGATCCAAACTGGGTCTGTTTTAAAGGGTTTTGCAAGGCCTGCGAGGTCAGTCACAAATCACAGCACCTCACACCCCTCCTGCCTGCCTGTGCTGGCCAGCTCTGTGCTGCAGGCTTGGCCTAATGTCCAGGGAACTGAGAGAGCCTTGGAAAATTCTTCCCTGGTTACCAAGGGAATTGTCCCTTGGAACTCTCCCTGCTGAGTTACGCTGCCCTTCCGTGAACACTGGAGAAGGGAAGCATTGTTCCTCTTTGTACACAATTCAAAGAAATTGAGCTGGCAGAGGGGATGCGAAAAATACCAGAGATTAAGATAATGAGGTGGTTGCAGTTTTCCAAAGCTGCTGTTGTCCTGCAGGAAAGACAAGTGGGGCAAGAAAATTCCCTCTTCAGTGTGTAACCTTCATGGGGAGTGCTGCGCTGCCAACTTCTCCCTGGCATTCGCTCAGGAGCCGTTCCCCAGCTTCCTCCCCTCGGCTCCGCGCGGAGCGGCTCCGGCTTTGTCTGCTCGTTCTCATGTGCAGGCACAGCGTGGGGGCAATACCCAAGGAGGCTTTTCTAGAGCATTTTGGTAGCTCTGCTTTAAGTTTTGTGTTAGCTGAATCTCCTCTTTGGCATGCTTGTTCATCCCAAGAGATCCCAGAAATCCATACCTGAAAAAATCATTTTTCTGTTCTGTCATTAATTTTTGTGTTTACACCATGACACGCACCAACTCTTCCTTTTGTTTCCTTTCCTTTCAACTTTCTGGCCATGTTTGTTTGTTTATTTGAGTTTCGATTTTTTTTCAGTTGATTTCATTGGTGGATTTGATCCATTTCCTCTCTACCATGTCAATGAAAAACCCACCAACCTTTTGTTCAAGCAGACATACCTGTAAGTATCATCTGTGCTAAGAGACTCCACGTGCTTCTTGGTTTCATGGCTCAAGGGTACCACAGGTTTGGGTATTTTCCTCATTGCAGGTTGATTTCTCCAGCAGGCTTTTCAGGCATGGAAGGAATGAACAAACGGACACCAGGGGTGAAACTGCCCTTTCTCAGCTCCAAAATAATTTTAAATCCTGTTGCCTGCAAGAATTGAACCTTCCACGTGTAGGGCAGCCCAAGAGTTCAGCTGAGAGCAGGGAGCAGAAAGGGGAGTTGTCCACAGCATCTTCTCTCATACCAATAATGAAGAGCCACTGTTGAAGTCCCATTTCTGCCCCCTGAGGCACAAGATCACAATTTCACTCCGTCCACTTAAAAGCTGGTTCTTACTGAGATTCTCAAACACAAAGGCCAGATCTGTCTGTTTAAAGCAGCAATGAGATCTGATTTTATATTCTTTAAATTGATCTGCAAGAGGCAGTTCACAACACATGGAAGTTTTTTACAGCAGCTGCTGAGGGAGGCTGTTTTCCAGGAACAATGTGACCAGAGAGTCCTGCCAAAAAAGAAGGATGTGAGGATGATGGAAAAGAGTGGGGCTGAGGGAAGAAAAACTTCCCTGAGGTAGATTGGTAGATGTGCCCCTCTAATTTCATAAGGACTTACTGCCCACTTCGTCACTGCAGCTCACGATCAGGAATACAAGGAATTTTTGCAAAGCCATTGAATTCCCTGTAACTTTGGGGGCTCTATAGTGTTATTACAAGGGATGCTACAGGAGATTAAATATTGATTTCTCTCTCATTTTGTCACAGTGGGGTGGAATTTTTCATAGTCTGCAGAAGCTGTGCAGCTTTAAGCAGCTCCCTGATTTACTAGCTTGATGCAGCAGCAGCGTACTGAAGAAGCATCACATTTTTACAATACAGGGTTTGGGCTGCTTTTTTCTTAAAATGACCAATTCTGCTTGTGAGAGAAGCTATCACTTCTAAATAAAGATTCCTATATGGGAGACTGTAAGATGAAGAGAAGTTAGCAATGTAAAACTTTCTTCCAGGGCCTCAGTAAGGTGGGCAGCTGTTGCTGAAGTCCACAGATAATTTTGTTGTTCCTCACTCCCATTCTTCAGCCCATCACTTCTCTGTTGATGTTTTCTGCCAGCACAAAATAATATTTCTTTCAGGCTAACAGGAGGTGAAAACAGCTGCTGAGCTGAAGATAATGTGACCCTCTATAAATTTCAGTGGCCACCAAATAGCAATCTTTATTTCAGCCTTACTGTTGCCTTTTTTTCCGCTTGTGAGGATGGTAGTGAGGGGAGGAGGCGATGATTGATTCCCAAGTAATGGTGCCAAGGAGTGTTGCAGGCTGGGGCACTGAGTGCCCAATGCCCTTGTCCTGCTGTGAAAATCATTTAGTGATGACTTGAAGGCTTTTTTTTTTTTTTAATCCTGTTCAAGGAGATGCAAAACAACAAACACACCCAACTTATTTGAAGTGTTAAGTTTACAGGAGAGCTAGGGATCAGGAACACGGGCTTTCTGGTTTGAACTCCTTTTTGTCGATGGAAATGCTGAATGAACCCAAATTTATTCTACAACAGATCACTGAGATCTGACTGCAACCAGGAACTTTCCTTCTAGGATGGCATCACCCCCGTTGTCTGCAGTCAGCTGCACTCCTGAGAATGCATTTTCTGGGCTGCCACACCTCTCTAACAGGATCACTTTCCTTCATTCCCTAATGGAATTATCCTATTCACTCCAGTTTTACCTATCCTTTTCTGGTGAGGTCACACTCTTTCCTCCCGCTGTGCCCTTTCCTGCATTTTTCTCTAGTCTCTCTTCTTCATCTCTCCAAATTTATGAGTTTTTAGAGATCTGAGACTCCACAGAACAATGACATGAGCTGCTAAATCCAGTATTCGAACTGTGCACCCTAGTTCTGCCCTTCAGCCTCCATCCACAGCACTGAAAGAAGTTCTTAAATACCTTTCCCTCCTACTAGGAGGAAAAAACATCTCCCCAAAATGTTACTGATAGTAGGTACTTCCACACCATAATCCAGTTATGTCCCAGCTTTATCACAATGATCTCCCTGACCTCAGCTGCAAGCCTCCAGTTAGTGGAAAACCTCACGAATTTTCAAGTCAGGTGTTATGTTTCTCTTTAAAAAAGGCCAACAACAACAATCAACCATCATTTTGTACTGTGGTTTACAAAGGCAAGATTTAAGTGTGCTCATCTTAATTCACACCTTGAACACTCACACAGCAACAATGGTATTCTAAAAATAAAGTTATTTCTGTTTCAGGCTCCACAACTGCTTTTGCTCCACATTTCATTGACTCCAGGGGAGTTTGGTTGTGATAGTTACTGTTTGAAGTCACAACCTCAAGTAAAAGAGGCTCAAATTAACATGAAAAAAAATTGTTCTGGAAGTTTTACTGCATAACAGAATTGCCCTTAATCTCGCTGCTGATTACCAATCAATACACCACACTAATTATTTAATAATAATATATTAGGACTCTTGAGAGAAGACATGTTAAAGTCTTCAGTGCCCGAGTTTCTGTGTCAAACTACTTATCCAAAGGATAGTAAATCACTTCTTGAAAGCCAGAGTTACTCACCTGAGGCTAAAAGAGAGTATTTCCAGTGAGTTTTTAGGAAGGAAGGGTTGAACTCTTCCCCGTCCTTCAGCTGAAGCTCAAGTTCAGGTTGTGCTTGCTGGCACCACTGTCTCCCTTTGTGCTGCACAGCACAGGACCTCAGCTCTGGGGTGCTTTTCTTCTTGTTTATTCATTTGTGGTAACAATTCCCATCACTTGAGGCAAAAAAGCATTTTTGCACCAATAACTGTGGAAGTGTTGGCCGAGCTAGCTTTGACATTCCTCACTCAAGCTGTTCTCTCCAAGCCCCCTGCACTACCTGCCAAGTACCCAGAGCATCCTGAGCATTCGTCAGCACCTCCTGCCTGCTAAACCCTTTCAGTTCCTGACATCATTCTCCAAATTTGTTTCGGAAAGCAGCACTGTGCAATGTCAATTATAAAGCAGAATAGCCTCAAAGCGTGATTTTGTACACAGGGTAGTGCTAAATCAAGAAGCTGCTGGATGACAGGAGGCACCCTCTGTTTATTTAAAAGGTACAGAGATGAGCACTAGATCTTCCTGCCTTTTAAGACTGTGTTTGTAAGGCCAAGCAGTGAACTGCACAGCTGTGAGGCTCCAGCCCCTAACACTGATCTGGCACCTCAAGTACTGCATCACAGCAGGGGCTTAAAAGCTTTAATTTTAGTCATGTAGCCAGTTTTTATAGAATTTCCTTAGATCTACCAGTGGAAAGGGCCCTCTGTTAACACAGGGTGTGACTTTTATCAGATGGAGACCTCAGTATTGACAGGGCAGCAACAGGAGGTATTGGTTAATTGAGGGATCTGAGGCTCCAGTTGGCAATTGCTCACTTTAATGGTCCCTGATCAGTCTTTTGTGGGGCAGTGTCTACTGGCCATGGGCATGAAGCAGCTGTGAGCATTAAAGGACTTGTCCCCATACAACCATCATCCTTTACCAGCTTAAAGGGGGTTCTTCAATACACCAAGGTGTACAAGCACACAAATAACATTAAGTCAAAAAGTCAAAATCCAAGACTGAAACACTGGAATAAGAAGGAAGGGGAGGAAAACTCCTTTAGAATTGTTTTCCCACCTATCCCTTCCAAACTTTGACAACGAGAATAATTTACAAAGGAAACTTAAAAAGGAAAAAAATCCCACTTTGTTTTGAGAAGAGAAAAAAACCCCACAAAACAAAACACTTCTGCTTCTCTTTCTAGGTAGACTTTTTCCCAAACAAACAACATGAATTTGCAAACTCTTTTGATCATCCTGAAGCTGCATGTGTAAGAGGTGATGTTTCAGCCAAAAACATTCACTCACCTTTACTGCTGGCTCCAAAAGTAGATCTGCTTAGCCTGCTGCACCTACACAAAAAGCACATCACCGCAATTTCAAGCAGCTCCTTTATCCTAGAGATGACCCTTAGCTTTTTAAGTTCCTAACCAAATTTTATGCAGCTCCAAACGCTGAGGATCCATACATCTAACACTTGAGCCTAACTGCAGCATATTCAGGTCTGACATGTGCATAGCATTCTTTCCAGGCTTGAAGACTACTTAACCCCATTATTCCTGAGCTCTCAATCCTGTTCCTCATCTGTAGTCAATTATATTTAAAAGTCCAGAAGACAAAAGAAAAAATTGTCCTCATTATTTCCACCCCATTTCTGTTACATGAAGAAAGCAATTGAGAACTTGCTCCACACTCACATCCTGCCTTCACCTTTTTCCCCCTCTTACAGGCCTGCGTAAGTGAAGAGGAGCCGGAGGATGGATAAACCTTGCACTCCACCAAAGGTGCTGCAGGAAACAGTCCCCTGGGGCCTGGATCTTTGGCAGAGGAAATGCAGGATGGTGAACTCCATTCCATTTTTTTGTTCCTTGTCTTCTTTTCAAACGCAATGAATGTACATCAAAGGATGGCCACACGGTTGGTTTTTAATTCTCCAAGTGCCCTGATGAACCTTTCCTACCACAATCTGCTGGTACTGGCCCAGAAATGGCACAGGCCTAAAGACCTCTGGCAGAACAAGTTCACCAAGAGCCTCTTTCAAGAGCTACAGTTGAAGTCGGAGCTGCTTCCTTGCGCCATGGATCCAGAAAGAAGGAAGCACTGCATAACACCCTGGGACATTCCATATGTTCTGTAGTTAGTTTCCTCCCCTTTTGCTGAACAGAGCCTAAATCCCCTAACATAACTTCATCTCCCCCCTGCCTGTATAAAACTAGGTGGGGGCTCGTTACACTTGAGTTACTTAGGCATTGTTGGGTTTTAAGTTATAGATGAGAACTCTTCCCTTCCTCCTCCCCACCCACCCAGGACTCCCTTGCTCATTCTCTGTAGACGTGGCAGTAGGCATTTGTCCTGGAGTTCAGTGCTCTGTGGCCTAACTCCTGTAATGCTGAACAGCTGAAAACTTCTTCACTCAGCACGGAGCTTCACCCCATTGCAACCAGCCAAGCCATTCCTGGAGCAGCTGTAGCTTACTCTGGGTCTGCCCAGCTACGTTAAATTAACCCTGCCACCTACGCAGCTGAATCCTGCTGCAGGACACTGGAAAAGGCCCAGTGCCTCATGGATCAGAGGTGGGTTTGCACCTGCCTTCTTCACTTAGAGCCACACCTATTCCATGGTAACAGCATGATGGAAGAGTTTCATTTGTGACAGGTTTTTCGAGGGGAGGGAAAGGGCTGAAAGGGGAATGCAAGTGTAATTAAGTTGCATTAATGAGCTGCAGCAATTAATTAAAAAAACCAACAAAACCAAGTCAGTTTTGTTAGCTGTGTCTCCCAGCATGTTAAGTGTCAAAAGCAGAGGAGCAGTTGTCAGCCAGCCCTGGCATTTTTGGGCTGGTACTTCCAAGTGCTCTTGTAATTCATTATTGTCTTGCCTAATCTGTGTGGGATTACTTGGCATTTTTTGAGAAATGCTTTTCAGAAGGGTCAAGCTAGAAGCCATGCTAGGGAGAAGAGTGAGGGAAGAATAAAAAAAAAAATAAAAACATTAAGTGCTAAATCAAAGACAGAATGATGCAGCTTTTTATTGTCTCATTCCAAAGGGCCCAGGAAGCAAAATCCTCTTTTATAAACCCAAATGTGTAAGCACTGAGAGAATATTTTTTGCTTCTGTGCAACTTCTATTCCAGATCCCCAAACATCCTGAGTTCTGCTTGGGTGCAGCTGCAAGTAAAGCTGTTGTTTTCTGTAGGGTGTTTTTTCCCCTCCTTTTAGCCACCAAAAAGCCAGAGCTTCTGGCTGAGCAAAACAGAGCCAGTTTCATCCTAGTTCAATAACTCAAAGAAAAAAGCTCAACCCTGACAGCTCTTCCTGACAAAACACAGCTACCTCCCTTATTAGTAATACTGTGTCACTACTAAGTTAAAAAATACCAGTGAAACACAAGCTACTCTCCATTTTGAGATCACACAGAGCAGCGTTAACACTTTCTCCACCTCTCCTTTATTCACTTCCTTTCTGGATCACACTCATTTCTGTCTGCCCACCTGACATTCCCTGGAGAGAGAAAACCAGAAAGAAGAATACACTTCCTTTATTTAATGAGATTTTTCCAGTGAAAGATTTCATTTATTTGGGGCTTTTAAACTTAATCTTTCCTTTTCTCAGAAAGCACTGACTTCACACTTTTTGGTTTAATATGATTTCTTTTCCTCAGAAAGAGTATTATCAATGAGATACCAGGAGGTACCAAAATTCAACACAGATGGTGGAAAAAGCACAGTTTCAGCTCTGAACAGGTGAAACATTTCACTGGTAGTTTCAGGAAGCAATTCTTTCAGGCGGTAATGAGAGGGAACTTCTGGAATTATTTTGAGGTCTGCATGTTTTTAACACTACACCTCTCCAACTGACCAAGCCCTGATGCCACTTTCACCAATAAAACTGATCAAAACCACTTGCCAAGTACTCTGAATAGATAAAGCATCAAACTATGCACTTAACAGCACTGCCCCTTGGCTCTAACACACACCGGTAAAGATCAATTAAATAAAAGTGTGATGGCTGAGTAGCTTCAGAACTACCACTCAATTGCCCGTGTTCATCGTAGCATAAAGCACCAATTAACAGAAGTAAAATAAACACCAAGCCCATCTTCAGGTAAGCCTATAATACACAGGATCAACAACTGCCATCAATCATAAGAAAAAAAAATATCAATCTGAGAAGAAACAAAGCTACCAAGGGTCATATTCCACACTGCATTACCTCCCCTCCAGCTTTCATTAGCACAGCCATTCATCCTCATGCTCCGAGAACTCCTCCTCGTGCTCTGCTTGTGCTAGACCCACTCTGAGTCCCACAAGGTCACACAGTGACGCCGCTCTGTGAGGGCACGGAGTGCCAGTGCGTTCCACCCCATCCCATCCCATCCCCAGCGTGGAGCAGGAGCAAGGAGCAGTTGAAGCTGGTGCTCCGGTGGGTTCCCTCATCTCCAGTTTCGGAGTGCCCTCTGTTGGGGGCAGGCATCGCTGGAGATGCTCCTCGCCAAAGAACAACGTGCTACCTGTTTCTGAAGGGGCATTTCCCCGCAGGAAAAAAACCAGCTCCTCCCTTCCTGATGTAGAAAAGCCACAATTTCCAAAGTGCGCAGTAGGAGAAGCCCCAGAAATAGCTGGTCCATTTCCAGCCTTGCTTAGGTTCTGGTCACACTGAGGTGAGGTTGGGAGGAAACAACACCGTTCCAGCACTGAGCTGGTGTTTTTCCTTCTCAGATTAGCACATCCATTTAAACTATAAGCTTTTATTTATTGAGGCAAAACAAAGCCAGTGGTATATTGAACCCAGACACCTCTAATTTGGCATGATGGTGACATGCTGTCCCCTAGGAAAGCTGCTGGGTCTGGCAGAGACCCAACCAGTCCTCCAAGAATTGCAGAGTTCAAACCACTCAGCTTGTAATTTCTCTCATCTTTACCAATAACTGCACTAATATTTCCTTGTTTTAAAGGCAGGGATGAAGAGAGCTGCCCTCCCATGTGATCCACAGACAACTGATACCTTCAGGTTACTCACAGGCAACCCCCTAAGCCTGTTTAGTAACCAGAGCTGGAACCAAAGAGAAGCAGCTGCAGAGCCACAGATACACTAAAGAGCCACCTACCAAAACTCTGCAAAGAGCTCAGATGCAGAATTATTCCCCATTTGCACAGTTTCATGTATCAGATCCTTACTCTCCTGCATCCTTATTCCTTCTTTTGCAGTTTAAGAGACTCTGGAAGAGCCAGATTCTTCCCTGTGAGGGTGGGGAGGCCCTGGCTGCCCCAGCCCTGGAAGTGTCCAAGGCCAGGTTCAATGGGGCTTGGAGCAACCTGGGATAGTGGAAGGTGTCCCTGCCCATGGCAGGGGCATGGAATGAGATGAGCTTTAAGGTCCTTTCCAACCCAAACCATTTGAAGGGTCTGTGACCCACTTGCTGTCTGGTGAATTCCAAAGGAAACCAATGGATGGTGAGAACAGTTGCTTTTCTTACTCCTGCCCATGCAGCACTGAAGGACAGATGTGATTTACAACCTGATGTCACTCTAACATCTTAGGACACCACCACACCCCTTCCCTAGTAGGGAATTGTACTAGAATCAGATACTCAGACCTCTAAGTTAAACAAAGGAAAAATTTTATTCCATGAAAAAGAACAGTTTATTTTTAAAAACGTATTTCCTTTCCCCTTCAGTTAACAAGGGATACTGTGAATGAAACTCACTCTTTTTGGCTACATGCTAGAATATTCCATTTTAAATAAGAATCACCAGTTTAGCCAGCAAAGAGATGTTCTAAAAAGGTATGTTTCCAGAGCTGTTTTCTAGCAGGATAGTAACCAACAACCAGGGAAGAGCTCCATAAGAAGCTTCCAGGAGACCATCCAGTGACCCTGAGCAAAGAGCCTTTCACCTGGGGGGGTCAGCTGAGAGCAGAGAGGTTGGAGAGTCAGGCCAGGCTTTTCCACTTAGTTATGCAAATTTGAGTATTACTGAAACATTTCATCAGTTGCTGAAAATTCAACAAAAAGGGGAGGCAAAAAAAGAAGACAGCAAAAAAAGGGAGAAAAAGGTAGATTCTCCCTCCCCCACAACACATTGCTGCCGAGTATTCTAGTCTCAATGGAATGCATTTTGTACAAAAAATACTCCCATTTTCAATCAAACATCCTGAAGGAACCCGTAGCAGAATAATCTCTAGACAACTGCTAAGTGAGTGAGAAAGAACCAGAGAGTCTGCTGAAAACAGCCTTTGATTTCAACACAGAGAGCAAAGACTCACTTGAGAACACAAAAATGTGGAGGAGAATCTCAGTCAACAAAAGCCTCATTTTGGAGGACAAAAGAACCCAGCAGAGTTTTCCTGGAGCAAGATCAGCAAGAGTACATCAAACCAGCAGCCCTTCCTAGAAACACTGTGCATGGGAGGCACATTTAGTGAGTTTTCACACTTATGCCAAGCTACCCTGCAAATAAGAATGCTCCAGCATCAAACTCTTTACTTATTTCCTCCCTCTGCTGAGTTATGAATGAGTTGGACAAACTTATCTTTGCCCTCAGGTGCATCATGGCTCAGGACATGAAAGCTCTCACATTCCCCTGGATGACAGCTCTGCAGATGGGACACAGCCTCAAATTGAGGGCACATTCTCCACAAGCTACCAGGTGGCCACAGGGAACAAACACAACAGACACATCTCTGTCCATGCACACTTTGCACATCCTCTCCTCTTGCAGGCGGCGGAGCTGTTCTTCTGTGCTCAGCTGAGACTCATCTTTACCAAAAAAAGAAAACAACAAAAGCCCAAACTGTTAGTCTTGTCACAGCTCCAGAGTGCCAGTTGTGACAGCTTAGGAAGTCACACTGCAACTTGCCCATTGTTTCGTTCAGAGACTGAAGATGGCAGAAGTACCTCTCAGGCAAGTTTCACTTAAGCTGAAAACCTACAGCTGTTGTAGACTGGCTTATCTATACAAGATTCAGCTTATCTACACATGCTGGACTGAGCAGGGACACAGATCAACAGCATTTACTGTGGTACATAAATTCCCCTGATAAACTGAATTTTTTTGTGACAGCTGCTTCACAAGGGCACTCCAATCCCTGAAAAAGGGTTTCTGTGCTCAGGTACCACTCAAATCAGCACACAGTCCCCTTCAAAATTAAACAAATGAGTTAGTATAATGACTACTGATACTGTTATTCTAGAACTCCCCCCAATTATGCTGAAGCTCAATTCCCCACCACTGCCAGCCCAGAGCACCTGATTCCTTTTGCTGCAGGGATCGCGTTTCTTGTCTTGATGTTCCAGTCTCTCTCTGAACAGCACCTGTACAACCAGAAAAGAAGACGGTATTAAATGCTACCACCTTTATCCCTCTCCAGACAGTGCTGTGTGAAAAGATGAGATACCCTGGACCTCAGAAGCATTTAGTTAAAAATTTCTTTACTCGGCCTGGTGTGGCTGATGTTCTCTGTGGTGCTTCAGTAGCTATATAAGCTTACCTCCCTGCCAAGGCCTGTCTGTCTATATCACATTCTCTCCTCAAAGTTGGTTTATCTATCACATCAGCTGGTCATTCCAGCTCCTGTGCTACTATTTAATCAAAATCTCAGGTTTGTGGAATTTTTTTTTCCATGTTAGCTACAGAAATGGCAGACCATGCTGTGGAGGCAGGTGCTTTGGAATTGCATCTTGAAATAAACTTCACTTGGCAAACAGACAACACAAGACAGACAGAAGTTAAGGAAAATATATATTATCTAGACAAGAAGAATGGCTGTTTCTGATCAGGTTACTGATCCATTTTTAAATAGGCTTGGAGTGATCATCCATCCTAGAAACTTTGTTTCAGACAACTGCCTCTGTCTGGATCAGATGTGAATCTATGTGCAAGCCTCCAAATTGTGGAGCCGCTGGTTACTGCAGGTCTGAGGGCAACAGGAAACACCAAGGATATCCCCACCACAGCCCAGTGCAGGCAGATCCAGCCACTGACACCCCAGTGACCACAGCTTCTCCAGGTTTCTTTAAATCAGAACCTCATTGCTCAGGCTCCCAAGGAAAGGCAGGCTTGGGGGCATTACCCCTCTTAATTCCAGCCTGGGCAGAGTGAAGGCAGACTCTCAAGACACTCCCAGCAGTGCTCCAGATGCAGTGAGGAAGAGGTTAAACATCCTCCAGTCCAGGTGTGAGTCAGGCCTACCTCTGCTTCCTCCTGCACTGCTGCTGGCCCCCCAGCCTGACTGCAGCAGGTCTGAGATCAGCTCAGACTCAGACAGGTAGGAAGTCCCAGTCAGCACAAATTTATTCTCTACCAGGTTTGCCACCCAGGTGGGGTCAAAGCCCATGTGCAGGACATTCTGCACTATGACACTCTGATCCTCAGAAGGATGAGCCAGCAACGTCCAATCCCTCAGAGCATCTGTAAAGCAGTGAACAGATACTTTACCAAAAAGGCAGAGCTTTGGACAAAAAGTGTGCCATTCCTCGAAGGTGTTCTACACAAAATGGCATTAATATATTCTAGAACACTCCTCAAGCTATCCGTATAGCTAGCTTAACATCCACATTTATTTTTATTTCAAATCATAATTCACAAGAAAGTTAATCAAAACCAATTTCATAAAAGCCCAGACACTTATTTTGGATGGTTTACTTTATCAATGAACATAGTCTCCTGTATTTGGCATCAGCCCAGAATCCTTATCTCTGTTTTCACATCCCAGAACAGAAGCCTCAGAACTGCTTTCATGAACATCAAGTGGAACATCCCAATTGAAGCCTCTCCTACCTCAACCATTCATCAGTAACAAGAGAAGTAGGAAATTCAGCTGGCAGTCTCTTCAAAGGCTCAAGTCTTGCTTCAGCTTACGGGAGCCAAACTTCACCTACTTACATTTCTGGGAGCAACTGATAATGGGAATAATCCCCAGTATCAACACCTTCATGAACATCTAGACCCTCCACTGTTCTCTGGTTTCTTATCAAGCGTGTTTAAAATGTTGTAGTGAAAGACTTTACAGACAGGCATCAAGAGCATGCAGAAGTCAAAGGTAAGTTAGGCAAGCACTCAAAACTCACAGGATTTCCAGACTAGCTAAGTGTCTCTGGCCTTACACTAAGAGGTCTCACAAGAACAAGTAATTTTGTTTCTTAAGCTAGAGACCATTTCCTAAAACCAAAGTGAAACAGCTTCCAGAATATCAAAACATCTGACAAGCACCATGTCTGCAGAGGGCACAGGAGCTAGGGTGGGATGGTGGAAGTCTGAGTACACCACCTTCACTAGAAGATAAAACACCATGGAATTACAGCACTAACCTTGGGAAGGAGAGGAGTCTTGCTCAGTATGATCCCAGGAATGTCTCTGAAAATGACAAAAAAAGAGAAGTGTGTTCAAAACTCCCCCATCTACCAAACTTAATCCACTACACACAAAATATTCATGACTCACTGGAGCCAGCAGGGTGGTAGAAAAGGTTGCCTGGACACTGCTAACAAATTCTCTTCCCCTTGAGTGCAGTAAAAATTCACACCTGTGAGCAGAAAGGTTTAAATATGTTAGTACAGGATCTCCTAAGTGAATCTAGCAGTAGTAGTTTGAATTTTAGAAGCAAAGGGTTCTATGGGCAATGAGCAAACTGCTATATATCCATTAAAGAGAGGGTTTCTCCTGCCCACCTCTTGCATAAAGGCTGAGGATCTAAGAGGATCATGATCCCTCCCCCTTAATTCAGTCTTCATTTTGGCCCAAGATGAGCTCAGTTGTAACATGCTTTAGAGCAGACCACAGGAACTGTGATGAGAGAGCAGTTCACAGGAAAGAAACAAGAACTGCCACAGAAACTCCAGGTTTCCAATACATTTCTTCTTGTACCTCAGAGGAGGAGTAATGAAAGCTCTTCTTTGATGCCAAAGAAAGTTATTTTAATTGAACGCTTAGAAGGTGAACTCTAGGTCAAATTAGAAAATCTCAGGTCTGAACTGTGCCATTCCACCTGAGCTTGAACATTTTCTTTTGCTTTTAAGGTGAGAGGATCTAAATATTTCTATCCTATGAAAGAAAAGTATCAGTGTGAAATGCATGACCTATCTTTTAGCCTTGCTATGAGGGGTATTTGTTAAGCAAGACTGACTTACTCCGGATACCATTTGGCATGTTCCCTCCAAGGATCATCTCCGAAGGACCAGCTCCTCACCCCTCCATCACAGTAAAAACACCTCACTACATCTCCTTGTCCTGAAAGGGAGACCAAGAGATATTTTGATATCTGAGACACTACATGCTCTACACTAACCCTGAGTGAGAACCTGGGGTGGGGGGACTCAACACAAAACACCGGCTTTGGACAGAAGAGATGAACACATGACAATTTACCAACACTGTGCACATTGTACAGGGACAGGAACTCAATTTGAGCTCCCAGAGCTGCAGCTGGTTGAGATGATTCCAGAAGGGGGTCACAAGCCAACAGGCAGCATCTATGGGAGCAGCTGAGCTCCCGTGCACAACCCCCCCATCCAATCCCCCTGCCTGCATTTAGAGCAGAGCTGCAGTTAGTTACACCTGTGAACATGCTTTGCCCACCAACCACAATCTGCCATAGTGCAAATACTTCCTCTGCCTGGTCAATTCAGAGATGAGTATTTCTTCAAACCTATTACCTAACCAGCAAAGCGTTCTCAAAGGGAAACAATAACATTATATCGATGTTCACATACATGTGATTACAAGAAATATTGCCAATTTTCCTAAATAAAAAGTATCTTACTTCTGTATTTCAAATCAAGAGTCTTCAGAGAAACAAGCCACAGTGACAGCCAGATGGGCTGACTCCATACAGGTTTCACTCAGATTTGGGGTTTTAAGAAAAGGCTTCAGTGCAAGGCAGAGCCTATGTAAAACATGACACACCAAGTTCTCCTCAAGTCCTTTTAGAAGTGCAAGGAATAAATACACTCAATGGATCTTAAAGCACACACTTTTCTGTCAGTAAAACATCTGTTTAAAACACATCACCTTTTCCACTCCTGCTGGTAAGGGAGTTTATTTACTAGTGGACCTCTCAGTACCCAAACAGGAGTTAAATGTTGAAACAAATTCTGCACAAGCAGAAAGTGAAACAGCACAGGCAGAAGGAAGGATGTGGTTTCTAACTACAATACACACTCACAGGTATGTGTAAGACCAATAAAACATAATGAAACTTTCAAAAGTTAACTTGAGTAAGAGTTAAGGACATTTCCCCAGAGTACTCACCTGTGTAAAAGAACCCTGCTCTAGCCAGTTGCTCTGGATGCATGTGGGAATTTTGCGGCCAGTTCTCAAATGTAGACAGTCTCATCTCCTCTGTGACCATCTCAGGGTACTCTGGCTCATTGGGCAGGGCTGTCTCCTCACTGACTATCCCCTGCAAGAGACTCAGGAACTGCCCATCCACAGTGTCAAAGATCTCCTGCAGGGACAGCATCTCCTGGTTCCCAACATCCTCACCACAGACGTATTTACAGGAAGGGAAGAAATTCAGGTGCTCTATTATGGGGCAATCACCAGGTCTCCAGTCCTTCAGGACACCACCACAGCAGAAACACTGCACTTCATCCCTGGGGCCCACGTAGAAAAATCCAGCCTCGACCAGATCCCGGGCAGACACAGGGGCGGTGCGGGGCCACTGCTGGAAAGTCCTCAGTCTCCTCGCCACGCTCCTCATTCTGGAATCAAAGAGCTGGCAGTGAGCACCCCTGGGCTCAGGCTGCTCCGCTGGTGCTGCGTCCCCCATGGCTGTGCTCTGAAAGAGGGGATGGGAGAGCTCAGAGCAGTCAGCTGCATTCCCAGCGCCAGGCAGCGCTCACCCTGCGTTATTATTCCTCATCCCCATGCACATTCCAGAAAGCTCCTGGCCTCAACAAAGCCGAGCTTGTTTTGGAATTGCAGCCCAGTCACAGACCTGGTGTTTCTGTACTTTGCTGTTGAACTTTTGCTGAGCACTCACTGGTGTCTGATGGGAAGAGCCCAGTGCTTTCCAAGCCCCTCTGCCAATTTACAGGAAAGACGGAACAGAGAGAGGAGGGCAAAACCTGTGCTGCCTCCCAAGCTGAACCAAGCCAGCTTTTGGCATCTGATCTGCAAGATAAATCTCCAGCCATTTTGCTCAGCCTTTAAACTAGCATTAAGAAGGCTCTGCTTTTTTATTCCCCAAACCAGGCATGCCATAACAAAACAGAAAACAGCCACACCCAAACAAATAATGTCTCAATCTCTCATTTACAGCCAAACACCACATAAAACATCAGTAGATTTTTCATGACCTTATTGGCATGATTATTAAACAGTGAATATCCAGAAATAGCTCTATAAAAGAGAACATTTCCAAGCCATAGCCTAAAATAATTAGGTGCCGTTTCTATGAGGTGTTGTCCTTAAATCAAGGATTTCCTAGTTTTCAGTCATTTTCTGCTGTGCTCCTTCTGTGTAAGAGGAACAGAGAAATTAAAGAAGTTACCAGTGCCGGATTATCCAAGCTCTCATCCTGCTGAAGGTAACAGCCCTTTCCTGGGTGATTAAGCTGACCTGCAACTCAGCTACTGCATCCAATACTTTCCCTACGGCTGGCAAAGACACTTTCAAAAGGCCTTACAGTGACACAACTGAGAACCAGGAACAATTTCATTCCTTTGGAGTGAAGTCCCTACAAAATGTAACTAAGTGAAAGGTGCAAAACTAAGCTTGCTCAGCCACATGCCTCTCACAATATAAGATAGCAAGGAGGAAAGAGATCATTAGCAACACAAATTTCATCTATAATGACAGTGACAGAAACCAGAGTTGGAGGAAAAGGCTCTAAAAGTCTTTCAGAAACTGTGCTTTATTTAATACAATAAAGAAGTTGCTCAAGAACTATACCACTGGTGTAAAGAAAAAGCCATACAGAAAGAAAACTCCAAAGCCATTAGCCACTGATGCCCAGCAGAATCCGCAAGCTAAGCAAACTGAGGAGCAGATGGATTGTTTGCCTTCACAGCAGATTTTGCTCCAGAACACAGAAGCTTCTTCACCAGGCACAGCTCCCCCAGTCAGTGCTGCTCCCACCTTGGGCCCTAACAAAATAAAAGCTATAACTCTTAAGCTACAACAAATGCTGGGTTTCACAGAGATGATGAGCAGCTTGTCTTAGCCTTCCTCCACCTAGAAAGCACTTGAGACTAAGCTTCACAGCTTTTGCTCTGAGGTGCAACATAGGAGAACAAATATATTTATATTTTGCTTATTAAGAAGCCCATTATAGTGTACCTGCATATTCATATGCTCTGCAGAAGACTAATTAACTTAGCTAACAAGGCTCCCCAAACCAAATTAAAATTTTAAATAGCTATAACACCACTAAAAACTAATGTTCTTCCACAACCTGCTACTTACATAGCAATACAAAGCCAAAGCAACATTACAGCTCATACCAACAATTAGCATAATAAAAATAAAACTATTTAAAAAAAAAAAAAAACCTTTACCTGAAACATGCTAACAAGACCCCAGAAGGCTTCCATGAATAAAAAGTCTCTCAACACCACAAGCTTCACACAAAAATCTTCTCTCCTCAGAAGCCTCTCCCAAAGCAGAAACACTGCCAAGGAGTGACCCCACCTGCCTCAGAGGCCATTTATAATGCTTAGGTCCCTCCAATTGGTTGGGTTTGGGCTGAAGTTCTCTATTGGCTAATGAGTCCAATTTTCATCTTTATAAATAGGAGTCAGGAGGCAAAGGTATAAAGTTAAGCTCCAACTTTCTCTGGAAAATGACTGATTTCATTAAAACTTAATCTAGTGCCAGGTGTGACATCCTGACTCCTGTGATATAACGGCTGTCACCTCCCTATTTTGCTGTGACTCTAATAACAGTATTTCTGCATCTTTTCAGCTTGTTTTCACATGTATTTTGCACCTTACATTTCTTAAGAAAATGTACTGTAAAATTAGCAGATAAATAGCAACAAGGATTTTCTCCAGACAGCTTGAACAGATTGTGTTGCCTTTACTTTGAGAATCGAGTCTTTTTCTACAATTGCATCTTCACAACTTGAAATCCTCCTATTCCCTTGCCTTCCTGTGGTCATAATTCCACAAAATGGAAGATTTTAAGGATAGTTTTGAAAGGTGCAGTTACTTGAAAATATGTTTTCCTTTACCACTGCCTGAGAAGACGCAAAAAGCTTCTTCTAAACTCTTGACAAAGTATCAGTTCTCCATGTAAATGTGAGAACATGGGTGGTTTATGCTTCTTAGAAATTATAAATTAGCATTTTTCCTTTAATAAAAAGATCCAGAGTCCTTTTTTTTACAGGCAAACCTACACAAACATTCTCATTAAAAAGAACAGTGTTGGGTTTTTTCTAATTAAATACTCGTTAATGAAAGCCCATGAGCAGTAGAGGGCAGTGCTTTTATATGACATTTACAGAATCCTGTAACAAGAGAATGTGCTGGGGAGGTTCGTCCTTAGTGAATTTCTCTGTAATAAAATAACATAAAGATAATTGCATGTAATCTTCTGCTCCATGGATCCTGTTCTAAGTCTATGCTGATTTTTGAAGAATGCATCCTAAAAATCCAGGGACAGAGTTAACAAAATCTCTCCTACAGAGGCTGTTCGGGGTCTGCTAATGCGTTGTAGCAAATCACCTGTTAATCAATAAGAGTGATTGATAATTCTGATTTTATGAAGCATTTTACAAGCAATGACCTCATCTTCTACTGCTTATAAGCACCTGGCTTCTCAAAGGTGTGCACAATTCCACCTGTTTTAGGGGAACCCACAGCCTGATTGTTAAAGAGGGAAAAGCTGTATAAATCTCAGAGAAGCTCAAAAGCAGCTTTGAAGTGAATTGACAGCATTTGACTGTTTCTGGTAGTGGTTATTTTTTTTTTTTTTTTTCTTGTATATATAACTTTCTTCCATCATAAAAGCTAGGTTTAAGGTTGATTATCTGTGGGAATACACTCATGATTTTGGGGGGAACATGTCACCAAGAGAGGAAAGCTCAGGAGGACCAGTGAGATGACTGTAGCAGAAGAAGATGAAAGGACACCAAGTGTGATGCTGAGAGCAAGTAAAACACAAGTCACCATGTATAAACAATGGGGTTTTATTTTAGCACACCAAAATTTGGAATGCAAATAACACATTCAGTAATGTGTTGTATGCAACTTACATTGAGCTTTTTTAGCAAGTCATACATTTTCAGTTCCTTTTCAGAGCATTAAGATGTCCTACTGAACTTCTGAATGCTTCTTAAAATGAAGAGTGTCATGAGCTGGTGATAAACAAATGTGGGAATCAGTAAACATCAATCAGGAGTCCAGGACAGATCAGTGATAATGATCAACAGTGCCATCACTAGACAGTGATTGGAAACACTCGATGAAGAAAGTAATATAAACATAATTAATCAAAAATCTGCTTGCTATTATCAGCCTGATTCAGAAGGAAAACAATCAATAAATACAAGGGCCAGAGTATAGCTGGAGACAGCATAATGAAGAGCTTGAAAGCACTGGAGTGACTGGAGCCCCTGGAAAACCTCCAGCAGAATTCAGCATCTCTAACCTCGAGGTGCTACACAGCTGTAAGGGGATGAAGCTGTTCTGTGTGGCTTAGCTCGAGGAAGACTATTGTGCTTTCATCAATAAATTAAGAGTTCACTGAGGAAAGAGGCTTTTATAATCAGGGGATAAAAGGTATCAGTTGGCGCTGGTGAAGCAACGAAGAGGCTGGAACACAAAAAAGAGACACCATAGCTTTGCACTGTGACTGATGTGTAAAGGGACTGGATATCAAGCAAATTTATGACATAATTCCTATTCCCACTCACTCAGATATTAGCCACTAGGAAGACATGGATCCATTTTTCAGATTAAAACGTTCAGACCCTGTGATACAACTGCTTTGCAGCCTGAAGCAGAGTAGACAAAATCATTACACTTAAAGCCCTAGACATTGATGACTGCTGCTGTTTCTCCGTTTAGGGCCTCGCTTTCCCTCTTCTGGCTGCCTCTTCCTTGTGTGTTGTCCTTCCCCTTCCTTCCCACTGAAGGGCCAGCTGGTCTGGTCCTGCATCACAACACCTGCACTGCTGCTCTCTGGGGAGCTGCTGGCACTCTCCTGCCACAGGAACACCCGTGAGGGAGCCTGTCTGCTCAGCTGCCTCCCAAGGCAGTCCTGAGGGACCAAAGCACACTGCTGGATGTTGACACAGAGCTCCGCAGCACCAATAAAACAAATCCACTGTGGACAGGAAGCAGGATCCAACTCAGTGAATAGTGACAAGATGTACTGAAAAGTGACTGGTCACCCCTGGGACAAACACAAAGCCATTCCCTCAGGGCAGGGCAAACATCAGAAGGTCTCACTTTGCTGTTTCATGCAGCTCAAGGTTTTCTTTTCCCATAACAAGTTCTGCTATATATCTACAGGGATCTTCTCTGCCTGTCAATGTCTTCCTTGCTGCACTTTCCTCAGTGGACTTTTCAATAATAATGAAAAACAAATTTAACACATTAATAATAATAGATGATTTATTTCTCCACACATTAACCAGTCATTATTAATTCCAGTCATTAATTCAGGAAGCCTGGAAAATGTTGCTATGAAGTAAATCATAGAATCTCAGAATGATTTGGGTTGGAAGGGACCTTAAAGCTTATCTCACTTCACAACCTTGCTATGGGCAGGGACAGCTTCCACTATCCCAGGTTGCTCCAAGCCCCCTCCAACCTGGCCTTGGACAGTGCCAGGGATGGGGCAGCCACAGCTTCTCTGGGCACCCTGTGCCAGGGCCTCACCACCCTCTGAGTACAGAACTTCTTTCTAACATCAAACCTAAATCTCTCCTCTTTTAGTTTAAAGCCATTCCCCCTTATCCTATCACTGCATGCTCTTGTAAAAAGTACACATACTATACATAGAGACTGCTGGAGCTAATGCACAGGTGAGTAACAAATACCTGCTTTGTGAAGTGATTTCCTAGGGATTCAAATCTTTCAATTTCCTACCCTAATTCTTTCCCCTGGCCCCCACTACCACGGCATTTGATTGCCTCAAAACTTTAGGTATTGTAATAGTTAGGAATAGCTAAATGTAGCTTGCAACATGATTCATGAAAGTGCTTCAAATCAAATCCTATTAATATCCCAGCCCACAGAACAGAACACAGTACATGTAAAAGGGAAAATCTGCAAAGCACAGCAGATACTCAAAAAATCAATAGAGGAACTAGCCTTAAAATCCTACTGTGATCTGAAAGAAAAGCAAACTAATACACCAGTTCTTTGGAACAAGGAAAACTCTTTCATAACTTCATGGTTTCAGTGTCCAGAATATTATAAAAAATATTTTTTCTATTGAAGAGTGCATTGACAACTGTTCACTTCTTTTTCAAAGGAAGGTGTTTGTAGAAAATAACTTCTCTTTTATTTTTCCTAATGGCTTTTGGAGCTGAAAAATGTGAGTTTCTTTTTCAAGGGTCCTTTTTTCTCTTCATTCAGTTTTCTATCCCTTCTTGCCTTCGCTGGTGAACCAAAACATCATGAGGAAAAAAAAAAGAAACAAAGAACAACCCCAAACCCCATTATTTGTTGTCCTTTTTTTATTTCCCATAACATTCTGAATACTTGAAAAAAATCTGCAAAAATTCAATGCTGCTGCAAATTGAATGAACTGTTTTCAGTTTTCAGCAGATCAACAACCCAAAGATCCAAAGAGCAAGCAGAGTGCTTAGAGGCCTGAGCAGCAGCACAGGGACTGGGAATATAAATTAAAGTTTGGGGAGAGAACTGTAGGGCTACGTGAGTATGGAAAACTGCTTTTTTCCTTCCTAAGTAGCATCTGGCAGGTTTCCCCAAAGATGAATTGTGCTTCTTCCTCTCCCTCTGACTGACTGATCATTTCCCAGTTCCTTAGATTCTGACATGGAGAGGCCTCACATTTGGGCTCTATCCCTTTTACCTACTCCAAGCCAGGAGGTACAGAAGACCTGGAGTCTCATGTGAGCTGAGTAGCACCGCAACTCCAAATTGTTCACAAATAAAACTAACAGCTCCTCAGAAGAGATTCTCACCCACCTGTGACCAAAGTTCCACCATTCAGCCGTTAAATTACCTGTAAGGAAGGATTTTTCAAGCATTGTTGTGATTCTAATGGAGCTCATCCTACTTTATAATTGGCAGAAAATCAGCCATCAAGAATCACAGAACATCTGATTTTCCAATTAAATGCTGCTGTAGTTTGGACTGTGTTTTTATTGCAGAGAATGTGCCTGGCTGCCTGAATATTGCTTGGGCGAGAGGCAGAAAGATCTATTCTTGAGCTATTCACAATACAATCATCTGCTTTTCTCCATGCAAATTGGCTTGGAATAGGTTTATTTTGTCCCTGTATCAATAATCAGTAGCAAGATTGAAAGACAAGGAAGAAAGACAACAGAGCAACCTGAAGTCACTGCAAAGAACTGAAGGGAAAAATGCACAACAAAGTAACCAAAGACAGACTGACCTTACAGTTTAATGGAAAGCCCACGACAGCGGCAAGAAGGAGTTGCCAAGGATGAAGCTCAAGAGGGAGACAGGGGAGAGTCCCTGTGCTCAGTCGTTGCTCCGTTGAGCTCCTTGCCACAGCTTTCCAAGGAAGTTGTCTTGCAGGGAACAGCATGTGTGATGCTGATGTCAGATGGGATCTGTTCACAGGCCACACTCTTTGCATATGATTTCCCTCCTTATGTTTTCACAAACAATGTGTCAGTGACATGAGAAACAGGAGAGAAGAACAGATACAATTTCTCTGTGTGTCTGCTTTTATTTTTCACCCTAAAATGACAGAACCGGAATGCTGGATCCTTGGTTTGGGAATGTGCCACAGGGGTGCGGGGTGCAGGAGGGAGATGATTCCATTATGGCAATATTTGATTTTCTTCCCTGCTCATAACAGAGAGTGCTGCATAAAGTTCCTGAAAAATCTAAATTAAAAAAAATAATAAAAACATCAACAAAAGTATTCTGTAGCTTACACATGAACTCTTCTGAGATTTCAGAAAGTCATAGCAAAGGAAGAAAAACATAAGTACAACTTTTTGTTAAACTAGAAGAACACGTTTCTTTCAACTAAGACAAAACCAAACTAAACCCTGTGTCACCCCCTGGGTTACAGTGTTACATTCCAAGAGTATCCTAAGTTATATAATATATATATAAATATGAATATTGCCTTGCCCATACCCTTCAACTGAGACTTTTCATCTTACTGGTTTTATCTCTCAAAGATTATGCACTTCTCAACGGATAGACAAGACCATTCTTAGCAGTAGCATTACCAGGAAGAAAAAAAAAAAATTCACATTTTCCAAATGCAAAAGACAAAAAAAATATTCCCATGAAGACCTAGATGTGTACATGCATGTACATATGTGACATGCTGCCTTCGGGTCTAACCTAACAGGTACAGCCTAAGAGCAGCCCCCTGTACATCGGGATGCTGAAGCAA
Organism: Eulacestoma nigropectus; assembly: GCA_013397775.1. NCBI lineage: Eukaryota > Metazoa > Chordata > Aves > Passeriformes > Eulacestoma > Eulacestoma nigropectus. Next base: position 128,442 of record VZTE01003195.1, read on the forward strand.
AGAGAGCTCTAACATTCTGCCCACATGCTCTCCTGGCGAGGATGATTCATAGTCACATCGTTTCTATATCGAGATGTGAACATACACAATCACATGGACTTCGGAGCAGTGCCCATCACCCAGGCATCCAGCCTTTCCCTTCTCCTTCCACACACATGTTCCTCACTCCAGCCACGCTGATCACTTTTTTCGTCCTCTTTTTCGAAGCTCTGTGCTTTGGACGGCCTTCCCAGCTCACTCAGGGGCTGCCCAGGGCAGGGATTTCCTGACTTGCTCCATAACTACACTGGAGACAAACAGAATTGGAACAGGCCAGGTTGGACAGGGCTTGGAGCAACCTGGTCTAGTGGGAGGTGTCCCTGCCCACGGCAGGGATTGGAACAAGATGATCTCTGAGGTCCCTTCCAACCCAAACCATTCTGGGATTCTAGGAAAATACCAATTATCACTTGCTACCTAAGTCAAACAGAGAACCCAAAGCATCTCCAGGCGCTCTTTTTCATTTATGTCTGATTAGAAGAAGGACAAAAGCGGACTCTTCATTTCAGATATTTTATTAGAATGGTAAGTACAAACTCAAACTAACAAGTTCCAAACGTTAACGGAGAGAAGACTCTGGTTTTAACTGTGTCTAAAGGAAAGCATGATTGTGTTGCTTACTGTATTTCACGAGGACCAAAATTTGCCACTTTTACCCCCGAAATCAAGCACGGAGATGTTACAAGACTCTGTAGCTTGCGGAACTTACACCTTGGCCCTGTTGAAATCAATATAAACTGGGCTAAGGGGCCCACAGTTCCACCCAGGTTCTGCAAAATAGCTGGAAGGAAAAAAAAACATTAATTAATCTGATAAAAACCCATGTTGAGGGCGGCTGCTGCCAGCGGTCAGACTGGCTGTGATCCTCTGCCAGGGCATCCCGGCCGTGGCTGCCATGGGCTGGTGTGAGGGAAAATGGGGCTCCCAAAGCTCTTGGGGCAATGGACTGAAACAGGCTCCCCAGGAAAGTGATCATGGCACGGAGCCTGACAGAGCTCAAGGAGATTTGGACGATGCTCTCAGACATGTGGTGGGATTGCTGGGGTTGTCCTGTGCCAGGACAGGAGTTGGGCTTTGATGATCCTTGCTGTCAATAGGAGATGACAGTGTTAAGCTGCACTGGGGAAGTTTAGGCTGGACATTAGGAGGAATTTCTTCACAGAAAGGGCGATCAGACCTTGGTGGTGGCCCCAGGGAAGTGGTGGAGTCACCGTCCCTGGAGGTGCTTAAGGAAAGACTGGACGTGGCACTCAGTGCCCTGGTGTAGCTGACCAGGGGTGCTGGCTCATAGGTTGGACTTGATGATCTCAGAGGTCTTTTCCAACCTAATTGATTCTGTGATCCTGGGTCCCTTCTGACTCAGGAAGCTCTGTGATTCCATCTCAGTGATCCAGTGATCCTGTGGACTTGCACAGCCGAGCCAGTGGGCAAAGAGTCCTCTCAAAAGCTGAGGGATGAATAGAAAAGGGACAGAATCAGAATATTCTGAGTTGGAAGAGACCCGCAAGGACCATCGAGTCCAACCCCTGGCCTTGCACAAGGCACTCCAAGAATCCCTCCATAAGCCGTTATCCAAAACCACATCTTGAGCAATCAGGCTCGGTGCTGTGGCCACCATCCCCGGGGAGCCCACTCCAGTGCCCGACCACCCTCCGGGCGAAGAACCCTCTCCTCCCACGGAAGTCGCACACAGCGATGGGGTGCCCCCTCAGCCTCCCGCTCCCCAGGGCGGAGCGGCCCAAGCGCGCCGGGCCGGGCGGCGGGGCGGTACCGGCCCCGCCATGCGCCCCTCAGTCCCCTCAGCCCCCTCACCCCC
>VZTE01003195.1:131058-162334 GCA_013397775.1 Eulacestoma nigropectus
GGGATTCCCGGTCCTGCGGCTGGCAGGCCCCGCGAGGCTTTCTTCTCCCGCTCGGCTGCTTTAGAGCTCCATCTTTCTCCTTAACTTCTCCTGTGGGCACAGCACGTTCCCGCCTCCTCCTCGGAGCCGGGGCCGTTTCTCAGGAAGGCCGGTGCTGAGTGATACGTGGAACACGCTGCTCCAGCCCAGGTCCAAACAAACCTTGAGATGCTGCTGGCCTTTTTTTTGAGTCTCTTCCCCGTCCTCGGAAGCTGTGGGGTTTGCAGTGACTGTGACAATATAAGCGTTTTTCTAAAATTAACTTTTTTATTTCCCTTTTCTTTCTTTTCCCTTAATCACGTGCTGTGGCTTCCCAGAGACCGAAAGGACAGGATAATAAAGGTGAGAACCATGCTGAGATCTGGTTGCTTAAACTGTTACTGTAACAGGTCAATTACACAGGTACCTGTAGGTGAGCAGAAATGTATCGCTCTTACTCTGTATGGAAAACATCTGGGAATGAGGGAATGTGTGCTTTGTTTCAAAAATAACATTGACTGCCATTCATCCGAGCTTGCCTGCATCCCACTTAATGCTGCTGGATTTGCAGTGGGAAGGACTGTGTGTTGGTACTCGATAATTCTCCTCGTTTAAGATGAAGCAGGTTGCTACATAAAGTCACAAGGATATCCCTGTACAATATATATATTTTTACCTACTCTTGCACACTCTGTGTATGTTGTGCTGCAGTTGTGCTGCTGCTCTGCCGTTGGCTGAGATATTTACGTAAGTCTACAAACTTAATAATATAAGGAACTTTAAATAAAAGGTAGCTAACTTCTGATGAGATAGTAGGCTTTTTTATAACTCTTCTGCTTCATTTGGAGTAAAATTTAATCACAAGTCAGCCAAAAAAACACCTTCATTCTTACTGTGATTGCTAACAGGTGTGTAACTGTTAAGGCTTAGAAACTAACAATGTTCAACTCATAAATGCATTTTAGTAGATCTTAACCTGCCTTGAAAATTTAGCTCCTTCTAGTTGAAGAAACACATTCTCTGTGTTTGTAAAAATTCTTTTACCTCTGCTCCCCCTGACAAACTTTGCAGAAATATTCTGCTAAATTCCCAAACTTGTTTGCAAAACACATGATTTGGTGTAGTGTTTTATTTAGTTCAACTGTTCTATGAAATAGAACAACTATCACACGGTGTATTTGGCCTTGTTTTTTTTAAATTTAAAGCAAACAGGGAATTATTTGAAGGGACCTGATACCTGTTTTGGGTTTGAATATCGTTCAGCAATGGGCTTTGAATGCTTATCAGACATTCTTTTATACCTAAGTAGGGCTTTATGGCAGATATCTTTATTTTACAGATGAGAACATTGAAACTTAAGTTTTCCTGAAAATATCAGGATACCAAAGCACTTAGCAGTCATCATTTCATAATTAAATGTAACCTCACCTCATCTTATTTTAGCCAGCTTAAGCAGTGAGTAACACACGCTGGGAGAACTGTGAGTTGGAGTGTTCTAATTATGGGCCAGAACAATAGATGTTGTTTCCCAATCTTTTTTCACAAAACTGTTCTCAATAATTATTTTTTTGTTTGGAGTTAATTCACATGAGTTATTTACTCACTCTCAGCTGTAGAATTTTTAATTACTAATTTTGTGAATTTACTCAAACTTTGTTTTATAAGCAGTAATATAAAGAGAAACCACCTCTTGGGGGGAAATGTCATCCCTTGGTCTTTTTATGAGTCTTCCTGATTTGAAGAAGAAATAGGGCTTTTCCTAAAGTAGCTTAGGGTGGAACTCATTCCTGCAGTGCTGCTGCTGGTGTTATAATGTGCTGTAACCCTTTTTTTGTAGTACAAAATGGTTCGTTACATCAGAAGGACACAGTTCATGACAACGATTTTGAACCTTACCTTTCCGGGCAGTCAAATCAGGTTAGTGTATTTTTAACTTAGGTTTTTTTTTTTTCCCTTAGGCATGCTGTTGGCACCCCATTCATAGGATTGTGTGGAGGGAGAAAATGCCTTAAATAGAAATGGAAAAAGAAATGACAGCATATTGTGTTACTTGGTGATACAACCAGCATTTGTGTTCCCAAAGCTAATATTACTCTGCATCTCCAGATGGCCACAAGTGAAAATGAAGTTAATGCTCCAGGGAGTTGGAGCTGATTCCTCCTCCCCTTGCAGGTTACTGATCTTACAGGTCTTTGATAGATGAGTTGCTTGTGGAAGTCTGAAAATTCTGCTTTTGGGCTCTCCTGATTTATATTATTTATATAATCCTAGAAATTAAAGTAGTTGAGATTTGGGTTGGATGCTCTCTAGGTAGTTTGTAGAGTTGTCGCATTTTTTACACTTCAGCAAATGTTGTTCTTTCATGTTCTCTGATATATCTTAAGAATTAAACATGTGTTACTTAAGAGTAAGGTACTGTAATGTAAACTCTCATTATAATGCACATTAAATCAACATCCATGACTAAAATACCAGTATAATTGAAAGTATACTCTGAAGTAATTTTTCACTTCACATTCAAATCTTTAGAAGGAACAAAATGTATAGAAACTGGAGAAGCAAAAAGTTTTCATTCACAAGTATGAAACACTATTTCAGAGAGAAACACTTACCAGAGGTACGTGATGGGAAGGCTAAGTGTTACATTTTAAAAAGGAAATTTATAATTCAGCCTGAAGCTGTCACATGCCAGTGTTAATATTGATGACATCACTGAGCTTGCTTCCAGCATAGACAGGTTCTCCAGACTTAGAATAATTTAATGGAAAGCATTCTTTCTTTTGGAGTTAATGTGCTGTGGAAAGTAGAAAAGCCTTTGTGGTGGAAAAAGGAAGTAAAATCTTAATTTTTAATGCAAAATTAATTATAAAAGAAAATGAGGTTTTCACCTCCCTCTGATTTTTTTTAAATTGTGCTTCATCACATTTGTATGTAATTTTTAATTACTTAAAACCAAGCTGTGTTTTCTAATGTGAAATATACTGAATGTTCACATAACAAAAATAGACCCATCTTTTATATTTTAATGCTAGGAAATTCATCTTTGCTGTCAACAAGCCCAATTATTAGGCTTAAATAGAAAAATTACTATGGCTCTTAGAATTTCCATAATTATAATAAAAGTTTTCTTTATGAAAGTGTAGCTCCATTGACCAATTTATTTATGCTGCAGTGAAAAACTGGCATGGCACAAGAAACAATTGTGTAGGTCCTCTTACAATTTTAAGTGGAAAGTGGCAGTAGCATTAATTAGGACTGTTGAGATTTTGTACTGAAGACAACCATGTTGCTGAACAAAGCCTTATTATCCAGTTATCCAGTCAGATTTATTCAGCCCTTGAAAATTACTGTAAAGTACAGATGACTTAAAATAAATTTGAAACCAAATGGATATTTAAAAAAACTTAGGAAATTAAAGCCTCAGCTGACGCTATAATATATTTGACATCAAAAATCAAATGTAAGTTAGTAGTATTGTGTTAATTTCATAATTTGAAAATACTAATTAGTCTTTATAATGAGTATGAGCATGCTATAAAATCAAATAAAATACGATTGCCTTCCATCTTTCTGTTGAAAACTGAGCTTGAGTGGTACCTTCTTTTCTTCCCATAAAAGTTGTGGTGTCCAAGCAGAAGTAGTTAATGCAGAGATATGAGAGCTTTTCATTGTAAAGCACACTAAAAGTACTTTTAAGAGTGAAGGGAACTGGGTCAAGTAGACCCTTCATATAAAAATTTACACTCAGCAAGAAAAGCATCCTCCTGTAAAGTCATTCAGAACCAAGAGATTATTCCTTTGGAACAGGGAATTGCCAGCAAGTAGCATATTTTGAGAGAAAGGAGATTCTTTGCTAATTAACAGAAGGGTTGGGTTGGGTGGTTGTTTTTGTTTGGGGTTTTTTTTAATAAAAAAGATACAGAAGGGTGCAGGAAGGTCAAGGATAAGTTTATTGAAGTAAGTGTTCTGATGCTGCAGGGAAGAACTTCTGTCAGGGTTTCTTTTACACACTCTGGCATAAAGCCAGTCAAAATAGATGGAATGTTTGGTAAGAATGGCTGCTGAAATGTTCCTTTAATCTTGTTAGAATCCTTGTGGAGACTTTTACAGGCTGTGTGAGGAGATGACAGCTGCAGGAATTGTCTAAAATCCTTCAGCATAAATATTTGAGACAAAACAGTTGCTTTTCTGTTGGCTTACTCTTTTTGGTCTTACATTCTAAATTTGTAGAATGTATGAGCATAAGTATCTCAGAGAACTACTTATATCTCCTCCCTTTCACCTGCATTTGTTTTTAATTTTTTTCTTAAAATAACACTTTAAAATGTAACACACAGCAATGTCAAAATAAAGTATTTCAGAAAAATGGGGTTTTATGCTAAATATTGATTACTTTAGCTTGGGAGACTCAGAAAACTCAGTGTATTTTAGAGGATCATCACACAGGAAGGTGATTTCTGTACCTCTTGTTAGTGATAGAATTTGTGTGTAAATAAAGGCAGCTTGAACAGTGACAGATCATTTCTTTTGAAGCAATAACATTGGATTTAGGCTGTTTAAATCTCAGAAGTGTTTGCTGTACTGTTTAGAAGTCTGAGGCATAGTGTGGTATCATTTTGTATATGAAACATAAGGATATTGAATTGCTCTGGCTTTGGGGTGTCACGGAAAAGAGGTCATTGAAAAATGAGCAGTAAAAATGATTCTATATCAGTTGGATATTAGGCTTACCTTCAGCAAGGAGGGGATTTAATTTTTTTTTTTTTAGAAAGCTGAGAAATAATCAGATTTTTGGAAAAATGACTGAAGCTGAGGTGTAGTTTTGCTAATTTTGCAGATACTTTTTTTTTCAAGTTTGAAATCTAGCAGATTGAAAGAAGAGTTCATCTTCTTAAAATAGTCTTTATAAGTGAGGAAAGGCGAGCTACTGTTTGACTCATTAACAGGAGATGTTGACCTTCCCACCCCCTCTCTGGTAATTACAGTTGGAGTGTCACTTTAGAAGGTCTCCAATATATGTGCTTCAAGTTGATTTGAAGAGGAATAAAACCTACTTTAGAATATCCTGGCTTTGTTCTTTTGCATTGTTGAATATAAGAATCATATGGAATGCTTCAAAATCAGTTGCCAGCAGAAGTGTTAGTGAGAGGAAAAGCTTCTCAGCTTGGTCTAAGAAACAGTTGAAGGGGAGGAAATTTCAGAGGAGGTCTGCTGGTTTATAAATGTTTGGTCTCTTATTTCATGAGTGGGAGAGATGTCCTGTTTGGAAGGACAGTCAGAAGCACTCCTGCACAGTTGTAACTTTACTACTGAGGAGGGGAAAAGACTTACGCAAAAGGCTGGATAGGATCTTTCTCCATGAGTTTGGATGGCCTATGTCGTGTGCCATCTTGGCATGGACTTGTCTCTGGTGCACCAGGCCCTGTAATTTCAGTTTGTATCTCTTACCTGTGGTGACCTTGGCATGTGTGTCAGAAGTAGCCTGTGTATGTTCTACTGCTTGAGGTGTGTTTTTTTTGTTGGAGACTGTTGGTCCGTGAAAACAACTCCTTAATGAGGATTGTAATAGTATGTTATGTGTATTGTCGTATTAAGGTAATTTATAGTCTAAAGCTTCTTCCATGTAGCAGTCTAGAAATGCTACCTATCCTTAGTTCTGTGAGCTACAAAATATAGTTAGATGTGTTCCTTGAAATAATTTGAGGTGTTGGCTACTAAATAACCTTAGTAATTAAGATTACATGGTTTCAAAATCTCAACTACTAACCTCAATGTGAGCCATGAGTCCTGGGGTACTATAAATGCCCAGATATTTCATTTTAGCCCTGAATCCTTCTTGGAGAGTGAACTAAGATCTGTCATTAGAAATTGCATTGCCTTGTCTATTTGGTGTTGCGCCTATGTATAAATGAAGGGTTTATTTATCTGCTGACTTTTTTTTCTCTTTAACAGAACAGTAGCTATCCATCAATGACTGATCCTTATCTGTCCAGTTATTATCCACCATCTATTGGGTTCCCCTATTCTCTCAGTGAAGCACCATGGTCTACAGGAGGAGATCCTCCTATCCCTTATCTCACCACCTATGGACAGCTCAGTAATGGGGATCATCATTTTATGCACGATGCCGTTTTTGGACAGCCTGGGGGTCTGGGAAATAATATCTATCAGCACCGCTTTAACTTTTTCCCTGAAAATCCTGCCTTCTCAGCTTGGGGAACAAGCGGATCCCAAGGACAGCAGACACAAAGCTCAGCATATGGGAGCAGTTACAGCTACCCACCCAGTTCCCTGGGGGGCACCATTGTGGATGGACAAACAGGATTTCATAATGATACATTAAATAAAGCTCCTGGAATGAACAGTATTGAACAGGGAATGGTTGGACTTAAGATTGGTGGAGATGGTACAACTTCTGCAGTGAAAACAGTAGGTTCAGTTGTTAACAGTGCTGGGATGACAGGTGCCCTCTCGGGGAATGGTGGATCTAATGTAAACTTGCCAGTATCTAAACCAACCTCTTGGGCTGCTATTGCCAGCAAGCCTGCAAAACCACAGCCTAAAATGAAAACAAAAACTGGACCTGTAATCGGAGGAGCGTTGCCTCCTCCCCCTATAAAGCATAATATGGACATAGGTACCTGGGACAATAAGGGTCCTGTGGCAAAAGTTCCTGCCCCCCAACAGATACCTTCTCCTCAGTCTGTTCCGCAGCCACAGCAACCAATTGTTCAGCCAGTTCCAGCTCAGCCTCCTCCATTGACTCAGCCACAGTATCAGACCCCTCAGCAGCCACCCCAAAATCGCTGGGTAGCTCCTCGCAACAGAAATGCAGCTTTTGGCCAAAGTGGAGGAACTGGGAACGACACCAACTCAGCTGGCAGCACCCAGCCCAACCCCATTCCGAGCGGTGAGTCCCATCCTGTCCTTGAAAAACTGAAAGCTGCTCACAGCTATAACCCTAAAGATTTCGAATGGAACCTTAAAAATGGACGTGTGTTCATAATAAAGAGCTATTCTGAGGATGATATTCATCGTTCCATTAAGTATTCTATTTGGTGTAGTACGGAACACGGCAACAAACGCCTGGACAGCGCTTTTCGCTCCATGAACAGCAAGGGCCCGGTGTACTTGCTGTTCAGTGTCAATGGCAGTGGACACTTCTGTGGAGTAGCAGAGATGAAATCACCTGTGGACTACGGCACCAGTGCAGGTGTCTGGTCTCAGGACAAGTGGAAGGGGAAATTTGATGTCAAGTGGATCTTTGTGAAGGATGTGCCCAACAACCAACTGAGACACATCAGGCTGGAGAACAATGACAACAAACCCGTTACAAACTCCCGTGATACACAGGAGGTGCCCTTAGAAAAAGCAAAACAAGTGCTTAAAATTATTGCTACTTACAAGCACACGACCTCCATCTTTGATGACTTTTCTCATTATGAAAAGCGCCAGGAAGAGGAGGAGGTGGTGCGGAAGGTAAACTTATTAAAAAATTTATTTTATACACAGATATGGGGAAAGTGAAATGTGAAGGCTGCTATGGTGGAAAAATGTAAGTAGGAATTAGAAATGTCTTTAATACATCTCAGCTTGATGGTTTCTTGTGTGTTTAGCAACACAAATCTGATGCGTATTTGTCTGTGAAAGTTTCACGATTCAATGAGTTTCAAAGCAGAAAGCTAAGCAGTAATACAGGTAAAGGACTTCATGTCCAGTTTTTTTGGAGTTTGATTTATTTTTTTATCTTAAAATGGTTAGTAGAAAATAGTTTCTGTTTCAGAATTGGGTTCTGCCAGTGATTGTCACTTAAGTTTTTTGCCTTAAATGAGGTGTTTTAGCACTGTTTGACTGGAACTGGACTATCAAAATTGATACCTGTATTGGTATTTGAAATTTGTACATCACCTTTAAGAATAAGAAACCTGATTTTGTTTATTCAGTTTATCTCTCTGGAAAAGAAAGAGTTGCATAATATTGCTGGAATAGTGCTAGAAAGAGTGCATTTATGCTGCTGAAGTCACATGTATTATTTGGATAAATAAAGGTTTTCAGTTCCCAGGTTTAATCTGTCTACTAATTTTTGAAGTTTTGAGTGAAGATGTAGTGAGAGAAGTCTGGGCAGTAACTGGGAGAGTGTAGTAAAAATTTCCACACACTTTCATGGCTCTAAGTCTATCATAAGGGATCTCTGTCCCTCTCCATCCCATAACCTCAGTTTCAAGAATGCCTTTCTCTCATTAGACAGTCTAGAAGTAATAACCTGACAAAATAATAGGTGTCAGGATGTGTAGTTGCTACTAAAGTAACACTTAAATTTGCTTGGTGTTGATAGTGTTTCCTAGACCTTTTTTGTGTAGCATTGCAAAGACTTAATGCATGTTCCTGCAGCTTAAATTTTAAAATTGCAATCTTAAAGTTATTGCCATTTAAAAGTGTAGATAAAATTGGTTTAAACTGTCTTCATAGAATGTACTCTTAAATTATGTGAGAAAAGGAGTTCAGTGGCTCCTTTAAAACTTCATGGCTGAACGTTTCCTGGCCGTGATAGATATGCATAGCTGACCTCAGCACAGCAGAGAAGGATAGCTTAAAACTGGAAGTTTTTCTTGTGTGCTCCCTGTGGGGTTCCACAAGGTAAAACCTAAAGGCCTTTACTTGAACACTTCATTCTTTCAGTAGATAATTAACAATTCAATATTTAATGCAACCTGTATCTTGGAGAGGTGTTCCCTTATGTAGGAGAGAATCTTGATAAAGTGAGGCAGCCTGGGTTCCTCTGTCCAGTGTTTGTGGTGTACGGGGGTGTGATTGTTTTGGGTTTTTAATTCTGTCTGCCTGTGCTCTGCTGCCAAGGCTGGAGGGGAGAACTGTGGGTGTTTAAGGAGTGAGAGCACAGGGAAAGTGATAACAGATCTACTCTTGCACAGATAACTCACTGGCCTGAGGAAGATCCCAGTGCTGGCACAAGCACCAGAATTCCTGTGCTTTGTAGGATCTCAGAGGGCTGGTGTTCGACTACTGAGCTGATCTCACTTTGGGTTGATTTAATAAACACAAGTAATTCCCACTGTCTGCTCAGAAATATTCTTACCCAGGTCACTGCTTTATTTATAACGGGATCAGTTTTTCACAATAACCCATTTTCCTTCCTCATTTAAAAGGGAGGCTCTGGTTTGTATTACACAGTCACAAAATAAACTATGAAGACTATAAACTAATTTAATACTTCTTGGATTCCTCTGATTAGCTTAGAAAATGGGACACCAAAGTATCCCAAGGAGGGTAATAGTGCCAGAGAGGTAAAGCAGAGCAGCAATGAAGGAATGAAAAATAAGATGCTGCTTGTCAGGTTGCACTCTATAAAACTTGTCTGGAAAGTCACTATTTTTCCCCTTCATTGACAAAATGAATTTTAGAAGTCCAGCTGATTACTAGAAGAGTTTGGTTTTTTACAGGATATACACACATTTAAAGTTCTTATTGTTAAGTTTGTGCTGTTGAAGTTCAAACCTTCCTGTTAACAAAGTTAATCTTCCTATGACAGTAATTTTTGAAGAATCTTGTAGTCAGTTAAACTGTCTTATGACCTAATTGACATTTTCAGGTAGTTGTTTATGTATGTGCCATCCCAATTGGTTTTCAGATTGCTGGGTTTAACTCATTATATGTTGGTTTAGCTGTAAAATCATTGAAATTTTGTGCTTCCATTTCACTGCTCTTGTGATTACAGGAAAAAAATTCTTTAAAAGCTGTACAAAGAAAGCTTGAATGATACGATTTCATTTATACACAAATATTTAGTAGAGACTAATAATGTAATCTGTGCAGGGCATGCCACTGGCATTTCAGCTCTTTAGATGGTTCCAGTTTGTTGCTAACCAGCATTTCCGTGGCTGCTGTGTGCAGAGCCAGCTCCAGTGTGTGCTGCTGAGTTTAACTGATACAGGAGCCTCTATGTCAGTGCCAAATCATCCAGTGAGGCTTTGGCAGGTGTAATGATGGATGAAATTCATTCAAGTGCCAGAGATTCATCACTGTTGCAGCATTGCTGAAAGAAGGTATCCCTCCAGAACTGAGAGAGGATTTGGTCATGCTGGGATATAAGTCCAGCTTTTGATTTGCAACACTGAAATACTTAAGCCCAGTCTGGTGACCCAGAACCTGGGAGGGGAGTAATAGAAGGGTATTGGGGTCTGGAATGAAATAGCAAATCAGCTGAGTGGCATGAATTCTCACCTGATCCTCACAGCCTTTTTCAGTCAGTTCCAGAGCTGCTACAGTGCCCACAAAGAGCTACTTCTGTCATCAAAGCTCGTGCTCTGAAAACTGTAAAAAAGTTGTGATGTGTGAGAGAGCTTCTTTTAAAAGAAAATAGAGCATAATGTGGCATTAGTTATTAATATTCCCTAAAGCATGCCCTCAGAGCCTTAACAAAGTTATCTTCCAAAGTTTAAAAGCTTGTAAAGGCAATAAACTTGTTGCAGATCTTGGTACTTCACAGGTGACAGATGAGCTGTCAGCAGCTTGTGCTCCCAGATCTGCACCAAAGCAGATGGTCCCACTTCCTGTGCTGGGCTGCTGTGCTGTCACCTCTGATCCGGGCAAGGCACTCAGCTCCTCCAAGGTCTACACCTTGGTGTTGTGTTGGCAGAGCTGCACAGTCTCAGAAAGCTCCTGAATCACCAGGATTATCAGTTCTGCTGTAGGTGATTAAATACTGGAAAGTGTTGGCTGGTGCATGTTAGCACCTGGAAATACTCATTTTCTCCTAGCACTGTGTGATTCCTTTCAGTGATGAGCTTTCTGTGAACACACTCACAGAACTTGAAAGGATGGAATATTGTCCTCCCTCCAAAGCTCTAGTTAAAAAACATATTTTAAGAGTAATACTGTGTTCCTGAGATAAAGAAAACACTTATATTTTTGTGTCTGAAGATAAATGCTTTGATCCCACTGACTTTAACAGAGTGTAGTAGGAAAGTTGAAGCTACTTTAGCCTGAGGTGAAGAGAAAAGAAGTTTGACAGGGATGAGTGTCTTCAAGATGGAAGTCTCTGCAAATTTTGTGGAAACCCATTTTCCCTGTGTCTGAAGACCATGCAGATTAGTGTCCTGAAGAAGTGTGCAGCTGGAGCTCTCCTGTGAGATATCAAGAGTATTCCACTGGACAAGAGAAACTGAAGGCTCCGGATCTTCAGAACCAGAATGAGCACAGCTTTGTTAGTTGCTTACAAAACTGTTTGTTCTTGCTTGCAGTAGTGCTAAGTAGCAGTAAGGAAGAGAATTTGAGAGTTAGAGCTTCTAAAAAGCAGCCATGCTCGAGAGCACGAAGAATTGCTGCATCAGTTTATGTGGTTTCAGACATTTATAAGGAGGAAGACTCAGATTAGCCCCCAAGAGAGAAAGCAAAAAGCAAGGTAGGAGGAACTGCTTGGGAACTTGCTCAGTAAAGAGCACTTTTTAATGAATTAGAGTCTGAGCTGAGTTTCTGAATGCCATGAGTGCTTCAGGTGGAGGTCTCAGGTGCTAGCCTGCCTCTGGTTATGTGGGGCTAGTCCATGAGAATAAAACTTTCATTTCTAAAGCAAGTGGAATTAGGAAGGTCAGTGGATGACTACACAGAAAACTACAAATAAGTTACGTGAGGTGGCAATGGGACAGAATCAGCCCATGAACATGGTAGGGCAGTAAAGGGGATGTGCCACCTTGGAAAGGGAAGTTGGAAATAGGATGAAACAATGACATTTTTTGGAAGCCTGAAAATGGAGTTGATATGATTCAGTTCTAGATACATTCTAACCACCTTTTGTTTAAAATGTCAGGCAGACCTAAGCTCTTTTTGCAAGAACAACACCTAATGTTCTGACACTCTGCCATTAAGAAATGGCTTTCACTGATAATTCATCATAGTCAAGAGTTAAAAGACAGGAGGAATATAGATTTTTATAATAAGTTCTACCACTTTACACAGCCTGTTTTGTTGATTTGGTAAAACAACTTTGCTATCTCTTACTTCTGTCTTAAATCGTAGATTAAGAATTCCTTCTGGACTTCCTTGATTTTATTATGAAAATTGAAATATTAATATTCTGCTTGGAGTCAGAAATCAATATATTCAGTTTTTAAAAATCTCTTCTGATATTTATGCTGTGGCCAGCTGAAGCAACAAGTGCAGTTGTTACATTTATAAGGGTTGGTGTATTTACAAATAAGCTTTACATCACAGCAGAAACAATTCTGTGATGAAGTTTATCCAGAATGAGTCCACAAAACAGAATCTGAAGGTGTTGGTTCAGGAGTTGGCTCTTGGTGGTGCTTGGGCTAGTTCACTATTTCCTTGCTTGGAATAGGATTTGGTGCCATGTCGATGCATTTAAGTACAGAGTCAAGTCTTTCTGTGCCAGTTCTGCACTGTAAACAGCAAAAATGGGAAGGCTGAGCCCTTTCTGTTCAGTGTGCAATGATGCCTTAGCTGGAGGATGCACAGGACTGAGGGCACAGCAGCCTGGTTTTGTCCTGCTGTTGTTGCAGGTTCTGCACTTGTGGGGCTCCTGAAAGAGAGTGAACAAGTGCCCTGTTCTGTTGGGGCACTGCTCAGGGTGTCTGTGGGAGCCCTGTGCTGCAGGGAGACCACAGGGTCACTGACATGAAGCTCACCTGCAGGCAGCCCCCAGGGCTGTATCCTTCGGGTGAGCTTTATCTGGTTTCCATATTTGTGATTAGCAGAAACTTTGGAAAAACGCTCAAAGACCCTCCCAGCTGCTGCGCTGGAGCACTTTGGGACACCCTTGAGTTGTTCAGTCCAGGTGTGCTGGGTTTTGTCAGACTTACGTAGAAGCACAAAATTTTTCTTCTACCTAATTTTTTTTTTTCCCTTACCCCCAAATATTTCCCAGTGCTTCCCAGAATACTTGAACAGAGAAGAATTAGGGACAGAATTTCTCGACAGCTCAAATCCGCGCTTTTACTGAATGTGACTAAACTCCAAAGTCATTTGAGTGCTTCAAAATTAGACCAGTTCTGTGGAGTTCACTAATCTGCCATCTGCTTTCTGCTCATGTATTGGTTGTGCTACTACTGCAGTAGCTAAAATAATCCAGAAAGTAGAATATTGCAGATCCTGTTTCTCCTTAGGAGTGTTCATGTTTCATACCTTTCTCTCTCTGTGACCTTCAGCTGCTGTTGGTTTGAAGTGGCTGCAGGTATTCGTCCAGATGTTCCACTTGAGGCTGCACTTAAAAACGTTATCAAGTCCTTGGGTTTGTTGGGTATGAACAATATGTTTATAAAATGTAGCAGCATTATTTTAAGTGTATAATTATCTGGGATCGCACTAGTGCTGTTAAACTACTAAAAACTCTTTGCTTGTTCCTTTGACTAAAATCTTTAACTTTTTTCTCTTTGCAGGAACGTCAGAATCGAAACAAACAATAAGAATAAACATATACAGTTTGATATATATACTAGAACTGATATTAAATTCGACTATGAGAAACGAAATTAAGTATAACTGGTGCTGTATCCTGGCATCAGGACAAACTAAAGCTTTCAGCTCCAATATATCTTCTCGTGCAGGGGAAATTTAAGTTGTTGCATCTTTAAGTACATTGTAGTTTATTTTTGCCCAAGTGGATCTGCATTAATTTGTATCTTTTTTCTATGTAAAATTCTGTAGAAATCATTAATAAAGGTGTGTCTGTTTTTATTTTTTTAAGTTGGTAAGCAGTTATATTAACCTAGTGTGGACCTATACATGAGCATACTAAAGTGTCAGTGCTTCCCAAAGACTTTATTTTGGCACGAATTATGTTCCTAGCCAGATATAGAGATTATGGAGAATACATGACAAATCTTCCTTTATCCTCCTCCCAACCCCTTTTTCTTCATGGCAGAAGTAAGAAACCATGCATTGATTTTTTTTTTTTTAGTCATTTTTATAAAACCTCCTAAGATACTGCACTTCAGAATTTTGAAATGAAAAAACCCCTAAATTTCTGATCACTTTGTGCAGCTGCTCTGCCTCTTTATTTATCTGTACAATTACTCTTTTAAAACTGCCGATGCGCCATGTTGGTCTGTCTAGTAGAAAATCAAATTGTCAGTGGAATTGTTTCTCTGGAAAATATTTCCCTTTCACATTCTGTTAACCAGTGCTTCAGTGTGCATCTGTTATTCCATATCCTGCCGAGGGTGAGCGAGACGCTTTCTCTCAGCCATAATTCTGCTTTACGGTTTTTGTAGCTTAATTAAATAATAATGTGATGCTATCGACATTGCAGGGGTTTTAAACCATGTGTTTAAACCTGTTTCAGCTTTCAGGTGTTATTAGTTAATTGCAGATCATTTTTAATCCTTCCCTTCATTACTCTTTCCCAACCCCCCCAAATCCTAATGCCATTTAAAGTTTTTATACCAATAATGCTGAGCTTTAACGTAGGAACTAATAGTACGGATAATATGATGGATTATGCCTCAGATGTTTAAAATTGACAGTGTGTATGTCTAATTTTTTTTTTCTGTTGGATGAGTAAAAAAACCTGTTTTAAGAAATTGAATTTGCTGTCATGTTTTTGTGGAGTGAGGGGACCGTCGGAGAACCTGTCACCAACTGGAGTTCCAGTTAAGCATGGAAATGGTGCTCATGTCCGCTGCTCTAGCACACTGAATCTGCACGTGTTTATTGTAGAGGATCTTTTACTATATTAGAAAGCAAGTATCTTCTGAATACTATTTACTCCAAAAGGACCTCCAATTTAAATAAAGTTTAATCTGTATCATTTAGACTTGTATTTAGAACGTATAACTCTGTCTCTGGACTGTTACTGCCTGTAAGGAGTAATGGACAGCATCAGATTAACTTTTTCCTCTAGGAGAATACAAGCCTTAATAAACAATACATATTTAGCAAGCTTGATGTCATTTTCATTTTTTCCCTGCATTCAGTTGTCTTCCTCTGTTCCAGTCACCCTTTATGCTGACTCATCAATTAAATTGAACTTGAGAAGTGGTTTGATGGAATAACTCAGATGTGTGCTCTCAGCACACCTGCACGGTGCAGAAGGGTTTCACAGGCCTCTGCAGAGGACATTTAAGCTGCTTTGACTATTTCCATTCCACGTGCAGTGGCTGTCACTTGTGCTTCCCTTTCTCCTTGTACAGTAGAGAAGCTGAAGAGAGGACTGGAAGTTGTGCTGTATCCTGCAGGAGGCAGCAGCACAGCCTTGGGTCACCAGAGTGGGAAAAGGACTTCCCAAATCCAGTAAAGCTCTGACCAGTTTCTTTCCCAGCACTTGGCTGTGTTTCCCAGCTCTAACTGTAGTAATTTGCCTTGATACCTTTTTTTAACTGATTGATTGAAGCAATTCTGCATTTTATAAACATGTTGCCATCCAATAAAAGCACCTGCTGTTAGTTTCAGTTGTTACATCAGAACACTTCCACTGGTGCTGCTAGAGCCAAAAAGAGCTCTGCTCCATCTGGATGCTCAAGAGAAAAGTTAGTTATGTGACTTTAGTACTTTTTTTTTTAGATCTAAACAATCTCTGCGGTGATACAGACTTCAGGTAAATATTTTCTAAAAGAAGTAAACACAAAAATTTAAAAAGAATAATTGGGAGCCTTCAGCTGAAAGTGGTTTGTATTAAAGTGATGATATGTTTCAGCTGTCTGGCTTTGTGGGCAACGCAAAACAGCTTCAGCCTGAAGAGATTTGTTACTGATACTGCAGAGTTGTACGGCCCTATCAGAGAGGTGGGAGAAGATTTAACAGTGGGTAAAATAATCCTGTTCGTCACAACTGCGTTGGGTGCTCGGATAACTGCAGTGCTGGCTGCTGGTCCTGATTTTCAGTCCCCTGCCACTGCAATTCCAAGAGATGACTCACTTTTTGTGTTTCACAGAGTTCACATTTCACTGTGAGGGGGAAGAAACATTCTTCCAGTGTCTCTTGAAGAATAACTTCATGTCACAAGTCTTGCTTATTCTTTATTTAGTCCAAGTAATAGCTTTAAAGGAATGTTCCTGTGTGCTTTAGGAATTGGTGCTTAAATTTGCTCCTTAAATGAGTTGCTCTGCTTGATGTTTCTGGAGTTTGGGTGTGACAGAAATGCTGCTGCCTTTCACTTTTAAGCCAAATGGAGCTGGTAGCACCAACTGCTGATTAAGAAGTTAAATTATTTCTCTGGTGCAATTACTGGTTGGTGATGGCAGCCCATTGCACTGCTCTGAAGCTGTGAACATACATCATGGGGGGGAAAAACCTATTTGTTTGCAGGTAGTCACACCAAAAGTAGTAGAACTGAATAGTTCAGTCTTCACTGAGATAATGTTTGTTGCTGGGAGTGAGTTGAGCTTGTAGAGCAAACGATGAAGTTAAACCTACACTGAGATGTGAGGGCAGAAACAAGCAGACAGAAATTCAAGATTACTTCTCTTCCATAACACATTGTGCTCATAAGGCCAGGCTGATTTTTTTACCTCTCATTTTTGGGAGGTGGAAATAGGGGATGCAAAATATAAAATTCTACTTTTTTTTTTCCCCCCACCCTTTACAGTACTGTTTATATTCAAAGATGTTTCTTCACAAAATACTTGATATTTCTTTGGAGAACTTAAAAAGTATTTATGAATTTACTCAAAGGGTATTAGTGAGGTCTCAGTAAAAAAACGAGTATGTATTTCTAAGTATTAGACTGTCCACAGTGCACTACAGAGCAGGGATAAGTGGTTTGCTTTTCCTCTAATAATAAGGGGTTTTATTTGGCCAAAGAAGATGGAAATTCCAGTAAATGTGGCCACAAAAAAACCCTTGTAGGCAGAGATAGTGCAAAACTATCAAAAGAAAACTTAACTGATGTAATGTTACTGCCCTTTTCTGGTTTCTGCACCTATTGAGAAAAGTAGCTGAGAGGAGTAAGGGAAGTTTAGTTAAAATAGCAGATAAATGCAAAACGAAGCACAAACATCTGATGGAGGGAAGTGTGTTTTGATGTAATGCTCCTTTTCCTGGCCTCTCAGCTACTTTGAATTCTTTATGTTGAACAATCTGTTTCGTTTGGAAAAAGCTGTGGCTCTTGCTGACAACAGTGCTCAGCATCTGCTCGTTTCAGGAGAAAGCTGTTTGCTATTTTTGGGAAAATGCAGGTTTTTAATTGGATTTTGTGATCCTGCCCAAGAATAGAGCGAGTGTAGCTGGGGCTGGGGCTGTGATCACCGCCTTGGCTTTAGCCTGCCTTGTCCACAGCTCCTTTGAGAAGGAACAGCTCTTGTTCAGCCTATTTTTAGCATTAAGGGAGTTGAGTCAGAATGTTGAAGTGACTTAATTGGGGTGTGACTTGGCAGAGGGAGATTTTGGATTTCACAAGAAACATGGTTGAGCCCGATGGGCTGTTCCATAGCTGACATCATTCCCACAGTGCGACTTCCCGGTTCACATCTCTTGGTGCTTTGACCTAATGTGAGGGTGAAAGGAATTGTCGTGGGTATGAATGTTATCAATTTTGCAGCTTTCCTGTTTTCAGAAAGCTTATGTTGATTTTAAAAAGCCTTCAAATTGCCTGTTGCAGATGCAGCGCTGCATTGCACGTGCAGTGTGATGGCAGCCGGTGATGGTTCTCATTTCCCTGCCAGAGCGTAAGCAGGGCAGGGCTTTAACAATTCCAAGAACAGCTTTTGTTCCCTGGTACAGTATGGGATTAATTTCCTTGTTTTATGTAGGATCATTCTTTCAGGGCACCTTTGTAATCCCTTGGGAAATGCTACACAGAAGAGTGCTGACTTGACTTGTGTCTCCTCATTTTGCTTCCTGTAGCAGCACTCATCTCCCTTTTGTTCATGTTCTGAGGTGAGTTTCTGCCAGCACGAGCAAGACCTTGGAGATGTGCCTTCTTCAACATGCAGGACTTTATGGAACTGGCATCAACAGTGTCTTTTACTGAATCTCCTTCAATGTGGAGAGCGTAGGAGGTTTTATGCCATCTGTCTGTTTATAAGTTATTCAAGAAATTATTTTTACCTGGGATGTTACCATGACAACAGACAGACAGTAAAGTCTTCACCAAATGCATTTCTAATGTCCAACTGCTGCTAGATCAGTAGGATCTGGTGTTTTGCTGTGGTTTCAATAATGAAGACAGTGGGAAAGAGGTGTAAATACTTGTTTTACCAAATATACATTCTCCAGGTATTTTTAGATTATTAATGCAGTGCCTTGGGCAATAGTACATTTTGCAAGCAGTCTCCTTAAATATTTTTCCCCCCTCACCATCTGGGTGTGAGAATAGGAAGAAAATAAAGTTTATCAGTAAAGGATATATTGATTTATACAGATATTATTAGGGAGCTTTTTTTTCATTATTTATATCTACTTTGATTTCTGTGCTTTGCTCTGTGGGTCTGCAAATTGTAACTTGAGCAATTTGATTATTGATAATGTCTAAGTCTCTAGGATAGCTCAGCATCTCCCTGGAAGTTGAGATCTGCAAACCCTCCTGCGTTGGAAACCACTGATGTAGTAGGAGCTGTTCCTCCTGCTGCTCTCTTGTGACAACACGTTTCAGCTGAAAGCGCTTGATGGCAGAGAAACAGAGTGTTCAGGTTCTTGCAGCTGAAGGCACTTTGCTGAAATAGTTTTTATCCAGTTCTGATGAAACTTTGGGGAGGTGGGAGTCATTAGGCTGAGAAGGAGCAAATCAGATCATTGTCTACACCTGGAGGGAGAGTCACTTTCTAATTCAAGACTGCACATGCTCTGTGGTGTTCCCAGATTTACCAAGTTTGGAGTTAAACTTACTGGTGAAGTGGCTTCTTCACCCCTTTTATGGATAATCAGCCCATTGAGGAAATAATGGATTTTGGAAGGTCTGGGGATTTATGGAGACTCTTCTTAGTCTGTTGGTGTGTATGAAAATCCTTTTCTAATGTAAATCGGTTTCATATAAATTTATAAAATGTGTAAAATATTAACAGCATACAATGCGAGGGCAAATAGTCTGATTTGTAGGGGGAAGAACTCCTCAGAGGTCTGCAAAAAGCTCCTGCTTGTATCATCAGAAACTGTCAGCAAAGGCTTTTGGCCACATGAGAAAAAGCTGATTATCCAGAGCCCTTGAAAACACTTTGGTGGAAGGACAAGGTGCTTTGATGTTTTGGCCTGTATTTCATAAATACATCAGTGACATTTGCTACCTGGCATGAAAATTCACATTTGTTAAGGGCAACTATCTGGAAACTTTCTAGACCTCTGTTCCAATCTTGAACTCATGCAAAGCCTCTCTAAAAGGTGCTCTGAGATAAACGACAGCTGAGGTCCTTCCCAGCTCTGCTGCTCAGGATTGGGGTTGGACAAAGCCTGGAAGGTGGGTGCAGAGTAGGACTGATAACAAAACTGTGCCATTGCAGAGGATTTTTGAACTGTTCTGTTTAAGGACTGCAGGTTTAATCTTTAAAAGAGCTGTTTTCTGCTTTCCCACAGGTGCTCTAAGGCAGAGAAGGGACTGGGGTAGGAGCCAAAAAGGCTGAGTAGGGAGGCTGCTCTGGAGGTGTCAGGAAGGAACAGTTACTGGTAAGGACCCCATTTCTGGGACAGCATCAAATTCTGAGGTACCAAAGCAGGTTTTATTTCTTAAGCCACTGGCAAGTTGTTGAGATTTTTCTCATATTTTATCCTTTTCTGTCCTCACACTGTGTCACTTTGAAATCTCCCTTTGAATCAAAATACTCAGTGGTAGTGTACTGAAATTGAACGGTTGGCAGCAGTTGGATGGTCAGACACTTAATCACACCAAATTCAGTGTTGGTACGCCCTGTTTTTATATGCAGTACCTGCTTAACTGAGCTAGCTCATTTCACAGTGTTCAGGGATTTATGCTTTTTTCCCCTAATGCTAGATCAGCCACCAGAAATTTGGAACAAAAGAACCAATTAAGGAGGTGTAGCTGTGTGTTGTATCACTGGTGTGCAGCATTTCAAAAATGAAAGCAAAAGAGACTGCTTTGTGTCCTCTAGTTTTATATATTTGACCTCTGTAAAAGAGAAACTACAACTAAAACCTTATAACTGCAGTAATTCCTTGTTTGCTCTGGCAAGGAACAGGAATTCCTAGTTTTAACCTGTTAGTCTCATAAAGAGCAATCTTTCAGTGTGCCTTGGCCGAATGCTTGATTTGCAGAACTTGACAGCTCATTCATTGGCTCAGCAGCAGCATCAAGGTTAGAAGCATGGTGGGGATTTTTGGTCCAAAAAGCTTTTTCTTTCTAAAAATGCCACTTCAGAACGAGGGAGTTGTGGTCAGTGAGCTGGGAGAAGAAATAAAGAGCAATTTCTATCAACTGGAAGCAAAGACAACTCCAAAAGATTTCCTGATGCTGAGCAAAGAGCAACACTAATGAGCCCCCATGGGAAATGTAATCTCCCCGTAGTGAGTAAAATAGTAGGTGGGGAAGAGGAGTAATTTTATGAGCCAGGTATAATTTCAGATTTTTCCTGAACTTACTGACCTTGCTGAGGATGGGAAAACACTGCAAGTTGCTAATTCAGTTATTTCAAAGAACATGATAGTGGAAGATGAAAAGGAGGATATTAATAGAAGAGCAGCAGACAGGGTGGTCTTTAGATTTTTAAAAATTATTAATCCATTAGAGTTTATTTTAAATAATAATTACAAGCAAGGATGTGAACCTGCAGATCACAAACTGCATAGAGGTTCCTCCTGTTAAATTCTAAAAGCCTCCTGGTGAAATGGGAGCAGGTTGTGAGGCACAACCATCCTCAGAAACATATTCAAGATTGTCATCTGCTCTGGGGACTGTGACCTGTGTTGGGACTCGAGAGAACACCCAGCTCCTTTCCCTCTCACCTCCTCCTGATGGGCTGATGCTCCACAAAATGAGTGGCTCACTGAGGTGATGAAGAGGGTGAGTAAAAACATCCCAGGCACTTTTGAGGCTGTGCTTTTGTGCTTTTCAGTCGGTGAACAGATGCAGATTTTCTCTCAGAAATACCCGGAGCGTGGAGGTCATTAGCAGTCAAAAGCCTGTAGGAAGCCTGTTCTACAAGAGGAGCGTGAGAGAGCCCTGCTCGGTGCTGCAGGGTGAGCAGGAAGGCACAGAGGGGGCCAGGGAAGAGAAACCTGAGCAGAGGGAAGAAGGAAGGTGGCAAATGTGAAAGCAACCCTGAGGTTTTTTTGTTCTTATTTGTTTTTTAAAGTGTGAGGGTGTGGTTATGTTAGAGATAAAGAGAACGATAGGAGGAGCGGGGGAAACAAGTGGTGCTCAGTACGTGCTGTCATCAGCTTCCCCAGCACACCTGCAGTGAGAAGCCCACATGGGCTTTCCTGAGAGGCTCGTGGCTGCTGCAGCATCCCTCAGTTGTCGCTCATAGAGCAATAAAGGTGGTGTTTGAATTATTCCCAGGATCCCAGCTGTGCCATTAGTCAGCCTGGTGAGGTTTGTCCAGAGGCACAAAGCATCTCCAGCCTGGTGACTGCAGCAAGCGTTCAGTGTGTTTGAAAGATTAGTTACAGGAGCCATCACATCACAGAGAAAAGGAGGTTTATAGGCAGTACCTCTCTGACACCTCTGCCCACAGGAAATGTTGTACAAACACAGGCTGGACAGTTAAAATGGATTTTCTTTGAGATCTAATGTCATCATTTCCAATGCAGTTACTTGTGCAGCTTTCTCAGACTTCGTTCTCCAAGGCACTTTTCATCCTCAGTAGAATAAGAGCGTTCTGCATGTAATAAGCCATTAGTTTCTCAAATAAATCACACTCTGGAATAAACACTGGGATTTTTCTGCTGTATGATAGCTTCGTGTATATCAGTGTGTACATTACATTTATGTACACACATACATGCATTTGCTTCCAGGAGGAGACGTGCATGGACAAATAGTGATGGCTTTTTCTTCACACAAATGGGAAGGTGGCAACTATCACTGTGTGTCTGAGCTGAAGGGAATTGGCACAGCCCCAGACTCTGCTGATTTCCACTAGCTGGCAATCTCACTGTGCTTTTTATAAGAATGCATTAAAGGTATTAATGATGCTAACAAAGAGGAAAGTGGGATGATTAAAAATGAAATGAAATAGCAGAGGAGGGAGGAGGTCTGGAAGGCTCAGTGTACATCAGAGACTGTTCTCGGAGATGCAAACCAGGGAAAGCAACCCCTTTTTCACAGCTTTTGTCAGACAGTTGGTCTGGTGTGATGCCTGCCCAGTTGGCCGTGCTGTAAAAGCACATCCCACGCTGGGTGGTTCCAGCCCAACAAAGGGATTCTGCAAGGATGGGTTCTCCTTCCTGCAAGCACTTGCCAATAAATAAAAAAGCAATTGGTTTGGGAAGCTCTGCAATTCTTTTACAGTGTAAAAGTGCTGGAAAGATAAGGATTTTATTCTGGGTTACCTTTTCTCTAGCAGCAACACTGGCTCACAGCATGGGCTCTCTGTCCCAGAGTGCTGCTCCCCTCCCCATTACAGTCCTGTCCATACTTTGTTTTTTAATTGAACTCTAACTATAAAACCCAAAATACCTTAGTTCAGCGATTGAATCTACACCCCAGGCTGTGCAGTTAGCACAGCTAGTGCAGGGTAAAGGATCAGAATCAGCAGGGCTGGAGGAAATGTAATAGCAAACTTCATGCCAAGAAGCCACCTGCAGAGATCCTGATCATCTCCGTGGTGCTGATTTGGTGTTGCTGCTGTAGTTAACAGCATTGCCATTTCAGTGGCCATCAGCAGAGTTCAGATGAGCCAAAGAGAGCTAGGCAGGGCATTGACTCTTCCCACAGGTCCATCTGCATATTTAGGATGCCTTTGAATTAGTTTAAAGGTATAGGTATATATGGATCACTCTGAGGTCATGTGATGTGGTTGGTAAATTGTTCCCAGAGTTCTTAAGACCTGTTGAACTGAGGAATAAATTCATGTGGAAATCACCAGGTTTGTGGTAAATCACAAAGAGTGGGGTGACCTCTCACAGTGCTTTGCATCATCCTCTGGCAAACAGATTCCTTAACCTGTGTGTGCTCTGCTACTCTCTGGTCAGGCTGGGTTTCTGTTCCCTGTGGGATGGGTGCTCCAGGAGCCACGAATATTTTACCCTTTGTTTTCTTTTCCTGAGCTTATGCCATACTCAGCTCTGACTTCCAGATGTGACTCCCACAAGGTGGGAACCCCTCAGACTGGGGTCTTTGCAGGGATGTAGCTTGAGCTGAGAATCAGCCTGGTTTGTGAGTATTACAACCAAGGACTGAATTCAAGGACTAGAGCAAAAAACTCATGTTAGCTCCAGTCTTAGTCATGTTGGAGTATTCCCATATGTTCCTGCTCTCAGTCCTGGGAATTGAGATGATTTTTATGTGCCATTCACTTGGAATTTGTTTTCATGTGTGTCAGATTATTGCATTGCAAGGCTCTCACCAAAGCTAAAAGGTACAAAATGAGGCCTTTCTGTTCCTCACCTGCCATTCCCATTTCTCTGCAGATTTGCAGAACGCAGGGAAGGATATGGGAAGTGTAACTCCCGGTTGGCACCATCTGGCATAGCTCATGCTTGGCCTTCCAAGTATAGGATGTGATCACAGCCATGCAACTGTTCCATCCCCACACTGATGGGGCCTGCGTGTGCTGCTGGCACAGTTTGTTCTGAAAGAAGTTCCTGATTTTGTTAAAAAAAACCAAAACAAAAACAAAAAACAAAATTTAAAAAAAAGAACAAAAAAAACCCCTAAAACAAAACAACAACAACACAAAAAAACCCCAAAAAAACCCAAAACAAAACTAAAAACTTCATAACGAAACCAACAAACCAAACACTGTTAGAGCAGAAAAAAAAAAAAGATGGAAAAATATAAAAAGGAATGTTCCAGAAGCTCTGTTTAAAAAAAAAGGAGGGAATTGTTTATTTGGGGTATGAGGGGTCATGGAATATGGTGTTCAGGACTGAGATGCAGCCCCCTGCCCTAGGAAGCCCTGTCCTCCCTCGCTGCCTTTTGTTCTGCTCCAGACAAGCTGGCTGCACTGCTGCATCCCTGGAATCATTTCCTTCTGACACAGAAGGCTTCCATTAATACCTTCCTGCTTGCATCTTTGTTTCTGGGCAATTTCCAGAGCATTAAGCCACAGCACATCCACTCATTCTGGGACTCCCCATCTCAGTCATTAGCTTCTTTTGCGAAGCCCTGTCCACTGCACGCTGCAGACCTCATTGTGCTGTGCTGTTCCCTCCCCTTCGGCTGCTGCAGCAGTTCCAGCCTCAAAGAGCTCCACCAGATTAACCACAACTGTTCCTTGCTGAAACCACCTTGGTCCCTATTACTCAAGCTGTGCTTTTGCATTTGATCTTTTAAATGCTTTGTAATGCTTACCCCACCTTTACGTGAAGCTAATTGGGATGTAACTTCCTACAGCACTTCCAGATCTTTTCCTGTAACGATGCCAAAAGCTTTTCTGTCTCTGGGGCCTGCACCTGAGTTCAGCTGTGGAATGACAGGTTTCCAGTGGTAAGGCTTTCCATCAGGATTTGACAGTGTAAATGTCTGACTTTGTCTGGCTGTCACTTGCACAGGGAAAAGGGGGAGCCTTGGGTGGGAAGGGTTTGTGCTGCCAGCAGAGTTTAGAGCAGAAAGCTGCCAAGCAGCCCAGGAAAAGAGCCTCCACGTCCTCCTGCTTCCACTGGCCAGTTTGCAGTGCTGCTTTGCTCCATCCCAGTTCCACCTCCCTTCTCCCTGCTTTAATTTATTTGCAGACACTTGAGTGTCAGCTCCTCATGCCTTACGCTCCAAGCCTACGACTTGGCTGCCCCCGGATCTGGCATCCTTGTTCCTTGGCATCAACACTGCACAGCCTCTCCTGCTGCAGGACCCCGTGGGATGTCTTTTATGAGGGTGCCACCCTACAAGTAACCCCTCTAAAATGGAAGCTGCCCATGTCCAAGCATGTGATACAAGTCCTCTCTCTGGGAGCTGACGTACAAGCTCCTGACAAATTATCTCGTGTGCACGTACCACCTCCTCCTCTCCCTTGCTTCTGCCTTTTTTCTTTTTTTTTTTTTTTCCATCTGAATGCAAGAAATTTGACACATATTAGGTGATTTCCATAGGTCTCATCTAAATACCACTCCTCCTTTGGAGATGCTGTTGGGGATAAGGTGGGCTAGGAGGCAGCTTCTTGTGTTGTGCAATAGCTAAAACGAAGCTCAGCAGCTGCAAGCAAGCCTTTGATCACTGCTTTGCACAACACATGAAGCTCTCTGAATCAGCTGGCATTTCCATATGGGAAGGGATGCAAGCTTTGCTGGAGCGAGGTGGGGGAAGGCTGGATGTTACCACTGTGCAGTGAAGTGTTCAGGAGCATCCATTCTCCCTGGAGACTGGGTTAATTTGAGGGGGCAAGGCCGGGGAAGAGGAGATTTGTGCTGCCTCTGGGGATGGAGAAGGAGCATGTTCGTGTGGATCTCAGTTGGGAAGCCTGTGGAAATGAGGGAAAGGAGGGAGAACTAGTTTTTAGGTGAAGACTGTAGCCTACTCCCACCCTTATGGGGAGAAGGGGCTTCAGACGGTCTGGTTTATCACAGTGGTCATTTGCAGACCAGCAGGAAAGGCTTTGCTCCTTGCACTCTCCCGGCCTTATCCTTTTAGACACGAGCTCTTGGCCAACACCCCCTGGCAGCGGGAGCCCTGGCATCCAGAAGTGCTGCGTGTGAGAGAAAGGAGCGGGGCACGAGCAGATGGGCCGTGTCTGGAGGATCCAGAGAGGGGCCGGGGGATGCAGGGAAGGAGCCGAGCACGCATCTTCTGGCGGAGCGATCCAGCGCCGCTTTGCATCGGCTGCCGCTTCCCGCAGCCTCTGCTGGGATGGAGAGCGAGTGCCACCGTGTGCCCGGCAGCAGCCATGGCTCCCACGCGGAGCACGGGGTCCCTGCCCCTTCCCCAGCCGGCCTGGCGGAGGGGCCAGCAGCCCCAGGGGACGGGGGGTGGGTACCAGGCTGCAGCGTGCGGGGTTTCCAGGCACAGAGGGTTTCAGAGCTGAGTCAGAGTGGCAAAGCCGGCGGCAGACAGGGGCGGTGGGCTAAGATGCTGAGGGTGAAGGAACGTAGTGGAAGATCCCTTTTTGGTTGTTCCCGTAAATGCCGGAGCAGAGGGGTGGCTCCGGCCTCGCAGGAAGCGGGACCGGACCGGCAGGAGGAGGCGGAGTTGCCTCCTCACTTCCGAACGAAATTCAATTCAAGCCGCAGTCTTGAAACCGAATTCGTAGCTCGGGGCGTGTGTGGGTGCAGGAAACTGAATCATTCACCAGTTCAGTGGCACGGACGCCGCCCGGGAGGCCCGAGGGCCGGGGGCTCTGCCGGCGGGAGCGCTCCCGCTCGGGGCCCGGCCCTGGCGCGGTGTCCCTGCGGTCCCTGCAGGAGGAGCCGCAGTGGTGCCATCCTGCGGTCAC
Source organism: Eulacestoma nigropectus (assembly GCA_013397775.1). Lineage (NCBI taxonomy): Eukaryota > Metazoa > Chordata > Aves > Passeriformes > Eulacestoma > Eulacestoma nigropectus. Next base: position 157,515 of record VZTE01003195.1, read on the forward strand.
CTGGCCCTTTGCAGGAGGCTTTGTGCCGCTTTTGTCTCCTCTGTTCCGCAGGAGCTGGTTCTGTCTCGGTTCTCCCTTTGTACTAAAGGCGATAAAAGTTTAAAGAGGTGTTGCCTGCTCGGGCTGGGCAGCAGCTGGCGGTGGGGTTACTTTAGAGGGTTACGAGAGCGGGCTGTGAAAGCGATCCCTGCGCTCTCCCAGTCCTAGAGCAGCTCCTCAAACAGCAAAGGAAAGCTGCTCTGAAATACAGGCAGGCTCTGCAGGGAGGGAGGATGCTGGGCTGAGGGTCCCTCGCTTTCTGGTGGCAAAAGTCGGGCAGGCCAGGCTGGGAAAGCTGGGCTGCAGGTGAGGTGAATTGTCCTGACAACCTAAAAAGCCACCTCTCCTCCTAAAAAATCTCCCCTCCCTTGATGGTAGGCCATGGTTCAGGGTCCTTGAGTGAGTGCTTTGAACCCTACTCTGTCTGACTGTGCAAGTCCCTGGACAGAGAGACAGCTGTATAACATATATATTATGTATATGAATATACATATATATTATAAATATGTATCTTCAGATGCACCCGTGTAAGATATATATTTTATGATCCTACACACATCAGATTATCAATGTTTTCCTCTGTTTCTGCAAATGTGCCCAGGAAGGTGTGCAGTCAATTGAAAGGGAGCTATTAGGAGGTGACAGAAAATGGCAATCCCTCTGGGATGTCACCTGAGGGTATTATACCTTGGTAATGCTCTCAATTGGTTTTGAGCTGCCTTGCGACAAACCACGTGAGGAAGTAATCCCAAATAGGATTATTTTCATAGGGCTGATGAAGATACATCCAATTTCTATCTTTTTAGAAAAAAATGATGCTTGAATTTGACCGCTTCTGTTGCGATGCCTCAACCTTGTCTTTGTATGAGGACAACAAGGCACTGCACTCTGTCACTGTCACTTGAGCAGTGGCACCTTTCTGGTCTCTGTGGAGACACAGATGAACCCTTTGGGTTTAGGAAAAGACATGAAGATGTGTGGAAGCTTTGCCATATTTTCAGGAGAAATAGATGTGTGATGTGTGCCACCTTCTGCTTTGTGGCACTTTTAGGCTGGAGGGACCAGTGCCACCTTGGGACTCCTGCTATGTGCTTTCCCTGGATCTTCCCTGGGCAGGAATTTCTCCTTCTTCCCAGGCTGTTCCAGTGCTTCTCTGTCCTTTACATCAGAAGGCTCTTTTCCTACTACCTGAATCATTCCTGCTGCAGGCTGGGCCTGTTCCTACCTGCAGAGCCATGGAAATGGTCTGGTTCCCTCTCCTTGCAGCAGCCTTTTATGCATTTCACTGTTAACCTTTCTTAGGTTTACTCACTCATGTCATCAAAAGTCAGGCCTCTGCCCAGGTTGGTTTCTCCTTATCCTATTGCCAAGTGGTCCCTGTATTCCTCAATGTAGCACAAGCCCAAGGCCTCCCTGGCACACACAGTGGGCTGATGAGGCAGCTCCATCTGCCCTGTGGTGATTTGGGAGAAAAGACACCTATTTTTTAACCTGTCCTCAGTGACTGATGTCAGGGCTTGTACAGGATGAGCGTGCCATGTGCGGATTCCTGAGCGGCTGTCATGTGGACGTGGAGTGGAGACTGGTGCTTTGTGTACATCTACGAGGAAGAGGTGCTTAGAGGGTGGAAGGTCACGCTTCCTTCTCACCCCACCTTGGCTCCAGCCGTGCTTTGGGAGGAAACTGTGTCACTCTCCTGAGTGTGGGGGAACTGTACAGGGGATGATTTCTCCTCCGTGGTGACTCTATCATAGAATGGCCTGATCCAGACCCGTTGTTGCAGCTTGTGTTTTCCCCAAGGCTTTCCCATCAGGAAACTGGACTAAAGCTGTGACTGGCACAGGAGTATATCTGATCTTGGATAAATTCTCCTTCTGAATGTCAAGGAGGTGGTGCCTGCAACTGGAGGAGACTTGGTGGCAGTGCTGTCTTTGCTGTGTGACTAATGGTGTTGCTCTTTCTTCAGCTGAGCAGCCTGTGGCATGTGTGACTTCCTGGAGGAGGTGCCTCCAGCTGAACCACAGCAGAGCTGAGCCTCTGAGCCAGCCAGAAATCGCTGCAGGATCACCACCAACCGCAGCTAAGGAGCTGGCACACAAGTGGGACCATATACTGAGGGACCTGCGAATCCACACTGAGCAGCAAAGACGACGGAGAAGGCCGGGGAGAGCGGTTTATGGGCACACGGAGGTCTCTGTGCAATAACTCTGCTCCCTGGTGACTGAGCCTTGACTTACCTGAAGAGGGGTCAGTGTGGGAGCGGGGAACGTGCAACATGAAGGCACGGCCGGCTGCACTGCCAACCTTCCTCGCTCTGCTCTTTCCTGCCAGGCACAGCCGATCCGGCTCCTGCTGCCTCCCTGGGTGTCACATCGGCGGGGAGGGCTCCTTGCAGCGCCGTGGCCCCAGAGCTTGGTGGGGTTTGTGTGAGCCCCCGGCCGTGCTGCAGCCGCTGGCTCTGCACATGGCAGGGATGGGGACGGCTGCTGCCAGGCACTCTGGAGCAATAGGGGTGGTAGCACTGGAGGGGGCTTTGTGTGAGGGAAGAGGGTTACATCTAAGTGATCAAATTTAATAAATCCCCTCTTGGCTAAGAAGGAAGTGCACAGAAAGCCCGAGGAAGAACATTTGGGAATTGAGGCGGTCCTGTTTGCTGAGGAGTCTGTGTAACACCCTCCCTGGCAAACCTGGACAGGGATCTGGTCCAGGATAAGCATCTGGCTTGCACCATCTTGGCACAACCGCTCTTGATTCTCAATCCCAATCTGGGGACCAGGCCCACTGTGGTCCATTGGGCCCCACACAGCTCCCACCAGTTACCTGCGTTCCTTCAGAGCTGTCCTTGGCCTCTTGGTGGCCCCTGGAGGAAGCCAGCAGCTTTCCTGCTGCACTGCAGATTACCTTGGAGCGGCTCACTCCCTTCTCTCAATGTCAACTTTGTGTTTATCAGGATCTGTCTCCCTGCACTTGGCTTCTTATTCCTCCCTACCAGCTTTGCAAAGAACCAAGGACTTGTTCAAGACCAGAATTGCTCTGTGGCTGGAGATCTGCCCCCACAGGGTTGCATGGAAGAGATCAGGGGTGTTCCCTTCCCCCAGCAGTGAATGCGGTCACTGCATAGCCCAACTTACATTGGGGGCAAATGAGGTCAAAATGCGTCCTGTGACATTGCAGCACCCGATGGACGTGGGAGCAAGCAGGTCTCCGACACCTCAGTACCTGTGCTGATCTACTGGGAAAGAGGGACGGGAAAAATCCAGCTTCTTTTAGGGATCTCTGTGCCCTTAGAGCCCTCCTGATGAAGCTGGGCCCTCCTGCACCCCGCAGCCTCTTGCCCCGTGAGCTGCTGCAGTTACACGGTACCTGGCCTCGCTGGAGCAATGCTCAGGATCAGGTCCAGGAGAGGGACGAGTGGCTGCTCCGCTCGATGGAGCCCTGTGGGCATCGTGTGCTTCCTCACTCCCATCTCCTGCCAGCTTTGGAGGCGTGACCCGTCTACAACTGCTCGGTTGTGCAACGCCTCTGCAGCAGAGCAGCCTCAACACCGCGCTCCTGTCCTCCACGACCCGTGTCCTCTGCTTCTTCCCTTGCCCCGCTTCCCCCAGGAGCCCTGCCTGAAAGTCCCTGCTTTTCACAGACCAGCTTGGAACCAAGTAATCCCACAAAGTACGGGAAGGTTTTCCTTTCCCCCCCTCCTAAGCAAGGCGAGCGCTCTGCCAGTGACATTTCCGCTGCAGACAAGGTCGTGTGTCCCACACAGCACTGCGGGGATGGAGGATGGAGACATCCACGGCCTCGGTTCCTTGGACAGACGCAATGCTGACAAAAGTGGAGCAGAGATGAAGCGGGGAGGGGGTGCAGAGAGTTGGGTGTATGCGGCTCAATCCGGCTCTGTGGCTTTTTGCTGCCAAATAATCAAATCCTCCCTTGGCCAAGCACAGTCCTCAGGAAGCTCAAACTTAGGGCTCGGCATGTCTTTAGGAAGTTGAATACACGAGTCTTACAACAGAGATTTATTGAGGTCTGAAGCCTAACCTAAGAACCGGTGTGGGTTACTGCAGTCTCGCTGGAGACTGCAAAAGGGGATGTGTGCCACCCTGCAGGCTGCGGTGACAGGGCCGGAGGTGGCACTGGGGAGGCTGCAGTGCTGCAGCCCCTCACCTTGCCAGCCCTGCTTTTGGAAAAAAGCAGGCTCATCCTTTAGTTCCGTGAATAGTTGAGTTGCGGAGGGGCTCAGAGGGGCAGGACAGGACCCCGGACCTGTCTTGCGGCTCCGCAGAGCAGCGGGAGCCACATGGCCGAGCCCCCACGCGAGGGAGGAGCATTGCAGGGGCAACGGCAAAAATAAAACCGAAAAAGACCTGCTGAAAGAAATGGAGCAAAAAGCGCCCCCCTTCCTAAAATCCTCCAGAGGGGTGTTTTTTCAGGGAGCTTCTGAACGGCAGTGTGGAGGCTGAGAAGAGGGGGTGTCCCTTGGCATGGGAGGGGGGTCCCTCGCTCTGCGACGAGGGGCCACTTGTCACCCCCCGCCCACGCCCCGCTCCTCGGAGCGCTCCCTGCCCGCGGCCCCCCCAGCTCTGCCCGCATTGTCCTGCCGCTCCTCCTGCCCTTTGTACGCCGGGAGCCCCCGCAAGCCCCGGCGGGGCCGGAGCGGGGCCTCCCCCCGCCTCCCCCCGTGCCCCCGTTAATGCGAGGAGACAGCTGCCCCGCCGGGCGCTGGCGCATTGTTACTCCTATTTGTCAAAAGGCCGAGGATGCTCCATAGATCGCTCCGTGGCTGT
>VZTE01003195.1:164907-175305 GCA_013397775.1 Eulacestoma nigropectus
TTTTTTTAAGCAATGTGTAGGATTTCACCCCCGTTCTCTCCGAGAAGAGACAATGTGTCCTGAGTTATATAAAGTAAGAGGCTCCCTTTAAATATACAATACGAATTTTATATTTTGGGGTTTAATGGTAGATTTTTCTTAACGTTGCATGAGCTCAGATTCGCAGGAGCGAGGACCTGGAAGGAAATGGGTTTGACTTCCAAGTGACAAACCGAGAGAGTATTTTTTTTTTTCTTTAAGAGAAGACTTCCACCCTGGAAAACGCCGAAAGCACGTATAGATTTGCTGCCCTCAACCTGCTTTAACCTATGCCGTGGCATCCAGGCGTCTCTCCCCGTCCCTCTCAGGCATCCTGCACTTGCAGTTTAGCTGGTGCCTCACTGTATCCTTCCACCACATCCATTTTGCGAGCTGGCAAGCAGAGATGGGTTTGCTGCAGCTCTTGTTGGTTAAACTTACAGACCTCATCACAGGGCAGCCGCTACAATGAGAACAGGCTCTGAGATTTATTTATTTATCTCAGGTCACCAAATTTAATCTCTAGGAAGAGGAATCTTCTTTGATAACAAGCAGGCTGTGTCCAGTTAGGAGAGGTCTTGCTCAGAAGCCTTAGCCTTGCATGTGTTTAATTTTTTGGTACGCACGCCGCTTCTTCAGTACTAATTATCCATCTCTCCCGCTCCAAGCACACACTCCCCCCAAAAACCTGTGTACAGGCGCACTCACACTCATTTTTGTGACAGGAGGTGCAGGTCTGTGGCTTTCTACACACCCTTATTCCCAGCCTAGAGTAACTTTTATGACCAGCAGCGCTATGTGTGTTCGCTGGCAGAGCTTCCAGGCAAGGATTTATCTGCCTGGGTGTATTTCCATGCACTGTGGTATTTTCCTTCATGGCAGGAAGGGTGTAAGGTGGGGGAAGGCAGGATACAATTATTTTGATGGAAGGTGTCTTGCTCCAGTGCTGGAAGCCTCCCCCTGCCTCAGCGGTATGAGCATTTCCAGGACAGCTGGGCAACAACCGCTGGAAGAGAGATCTATTCCCTTCCCCGCTGGAGCAAAACAATTGTTTTGAGGCCGTGGTCTCCCTCTCTGATGGCCGAGCCCTGCCAGGCCAGGCTCCGAAGAGGAAACCGCCTCCAAATAGCAGCTCGTAAAAAACTGGTGGGCCCCGTTTGGCTACTGAAATACTCGGCAGGGAGGTGAAATATCACCTCCCAAACTCAAGAGCCATATTTACAAGGCAGCCACAGCACTGAGAGCCCCCGTCCCTGTTTGTGTGCCTTTTCCTCTTCCTCTTTTATAAGGCTGTGGTTCATGACAAGCCCAAAACAGGGACAATCAGCGTTTGACGTTACACAGCAAAGGGAATTTTCCCTTCGCTTTTCATCTTCTGAAACTTAAAAAAAAAAAAAAAAATCTGCTTATTTAGAGGCTGTTCCATATTGACCTATTTACTCCGCCAGACCGAGGCCCTCAATCTTTTATCGATTTAAAAGAAAACAACCTAAACAAATTAACACGGAGGAAAACGCTCAGGTTTACCGTTTGCACGGGGCCTGTCCCCGGGGGAGGCTCGGACCCGACATCCGCACCCAGCCCCGAGGGTGCCGCTCCGAGCTGGGGACGAGGGATGCGGAGGGGCCCTAGGGATGCTCGGGATGCGGGGGCTGCTGGGCCGCCTCCCTCCTGCCCAGCCCAAGCCCCTGGCCTCCCGTCCGGCCCGGGCCCGGCCTCCCCGAGACCTCCGGTCCGTCTGTCACCGGCCCCCTGCCCTCTGCCCCCGGTCCCCGGCCGCCGGTCCCCGTCCTCCCCCCGGCCCGGCCCGGCCCCGCTTCGCTGTCCATGGTGTTGAAGGCGCGGAGCCGCAGCAGCGGGCTCGGGGGCTCCCGGGTCAGCCCTGGGGGGACACACGGGACACCCCCGGCTTGTTTCTCGCCTAAAAGGAGGCGGTGTTTCCGTCCGTGCCCTTCCCGACGGCTCCGCACCGGCCGGAGGGCCCTGCGGGGAGCTGGCTCTGTCGGTCTGTCTGTCCCCGAGCGCTCGCTCCTCCAGATGCCCCTGTTCCCCCGCGAATCCTCCCCGAAAACCCGAGGGGTTGATTTTCCTCTCCCCTCCCCCGGCGGAGCGGGGTTGGGGTATTTTGAGCCTCCTGTCACTGCGAAGCCCCGCGGTAGTGACTGAGCGATGTCATATGGTGGGGGGGGAGCGCTGCTGCTCGGCAGGCTGGCAGCACGGTTTATTCCTCCTTTAAAACAAACCCACCATCGGCTCAGCCCCTGGAAAGTTTGCCATTAAATACCCTCGCCGGCTCATCCCCCGCTTCTGCGGCCCTGCAGCCTTTTCCCGATCCCAGGTTTTAAAGGCAGGCTGCGTTTGGCTGCTATTTTACCAACACTTCCAGTGAGACATTTTGTCTCAAGCACAGCCCTTCCTTAATCTCTAATGCAGCATTTCTCCATCCCAGAAGAAAATAGTCAGATGATTCGTAAAGGGCCATTTTTTTTTTTTCTTTTTCGTTTCTTTCTTCTTCTCCTCCTCTGTCGCTCTCTGCCGTTTTAAACCTACCACCTACTGTTCCCCGAACAAAGAAATCCCAGAGACAAGCAACATGCCTCCACTTTCCTTCCATTTCCAAGCCCCTGCTCCACCATGCATAGATGACCACATTAGAAAAATACACAAGATTGAACCCCAAATCAACTGCGGCACAACAAACCCTGGAAAACGTGCGCTCAGCCCTGTCCTGGGCAACGTGACACGCACACACACACAGACACCGCACACGTGCTCACACACACACACGCATTGCAGAGCGCTCAAAAATACCCCAAAATCTCATCCCCCTCCTCATTTCTGCTGAATAAGCCAATAATAACCAGCCTTTGTCTGTCTGTTGCCACTGGGATGCGGCCCAGGCACCAGAGCAGCGCCGAGCGGCCGCTGCCCCATCACCGGCCCGAGCATCGCCTCGGAGCTGACCCACAGCCTGGAGGAGAAAGCAAAATCTCTTTAAAATGAAGCCCAGATCTCTTTCAAATCTCAGACAAAGGTTTCGCGGGTTCTAGGCCTCTGGTTGCTGCCCCAGAAATCTCTCTGTGTAGGAAAGGCATCGGCAGAGTTTGGTCCCTGATATAATTTCAGACATTCTTCTACATATTTTTATCTTTCTTAGAAAGCAATTCATTTTCTTAGAAAGTAATTACACTTACAAGAGGTTTGGGAATCAGATTTTTCTATCAAGCCTCCTCTCCCTCTTTTCTCTCTCTGTCTCCTTTTGGTCTTCTTAGCTGCTGCAGGGCTTTTAAAATTTTTTTTCCAGATCTGTAATAAAAAAAAATAAATAACCCCCCTCCCTCCCCTCTTCCCCTAGAAATATACAATTTGCTGATTTGCAAAGCCTCTTCCTATGTGGAGGAAAGCTGCCTGCTCTCCCCACGACTCGCTTTCCTGGCCTCCCAGCTCCTTGAGAAAGGAGGAGGGCCTTGTGCATTACAATTCCATTCAATCTCATTCATTCTTGCCTCTTTCTAACGGTCTTTGGACAGCAAATCCACACCAACGGGGGGTCCAAGCCCCCTCCCCAGGCCCCCCCAGCCTTAAACACACACAATAGCCGTCAGCTAACAGCACAGCAGCAACTTTGAAACATTCAAGCTTCTGAAGTGAAGAATGCCTGCAGCTCCCCAACCCCCACCCCACCACTTCTTCCTGGGCTTGACATTTAAAAAACATATAATGATCTTAATTTTAAAAAGGGGAAGGGAGAAAAAAAAAATCCTCACTTGGGTCACACTTGGTTTCTCAGGGCAGAATTCTGGTGTCAAGAATTTCCTCGGCAGGAGAGGATTGCTCCATTACATAGCTAATTACCTGCTTCCCCTCTCGGGCTCCACGCTGCAGAAAGGCTTTTTTCTTCCTTCCCTCCTTTCCCTAGAGATGTTTATTTGGTTGGATCAATCACCAGGACAGTTTCCAGCCTAATTTTTCCTGGTCACCTCGAGAAGGCACAGCCGAGGGCGGGGAGGGGCTGGGGGTGTTTGGGGGGGGGTCCTGGTTATTGTGTGCCTGCGGTGTGGATGCTGTGCTCGCGTGGGGCTGGGAGTGGGGTCTGACATCCCCCGGCCTGGGGGGAGCAGGGGCTGCCCTGGGGGGCTCCCCCAAGCCTGGGGGACACCCCTGTGCTGGTGTAATGGGGTGCACAGCTCTTTCCCTGCTGAGGTGGCACAATGGGGCTGAGGGGTTCGTCCTGGTGGGGATGGGGGACCCTCTCCTGCCCCACCAAAGGGGAGGTGTCTCCTACCTCTCAGATGGGATGTGACCAAGGAGCCACCATCTCCCCTCTAGAAATGTTGTCCCTGCCCTGCCCCAGCCAGCCTGGGCTGGGGAGCTCAGACCTGACCACTTTATCCCCATCTCCTGCCTCTGCTGGCTGCTGCACAGAGCCAGGGCCAGCCTTGGACAGTTTCCCCACACCAACACCACCAGGTTTGAAGCCTGTGTATTTCTCCTTTTTGCATTTTCTAAGAGAAGAGTGTTGTTTTCAACATCTCTAACCTGCTGATCGCCCCCTTGTCCCCCAAGGAGCACCCCTGATCCCAGCAATGCTCCCCCACGCTCCAGGACATTGTCCCAGGGTGTATTTTCCCTGAGAATGGGGAGGAGAGAAGGCCCTGCATGAGACCCCACTGGATTTCTCACTGAAATCCTGGTGGTTTTGGTTCAGGGCTTCAGTGGTGGTGGCAGGGGGTCACTGTGCCCAGCAGTGGCTTCACTGGGTTTCCAGGCACTGCTGACTCTCCTGACCAAGGCTGCAGCCACTGTCCCCTCCCTGGTGGAGGGGACAGGCCAAGTGGGGCTCCTGTCCCTCAGGGCTCAGCCTGGCTCTGCTGGCACCCCCTGACAGTGGAGTTTCGTGAAATGGGAATCAGGGCAGCAGAGAGACCTCCTGGTTTGGTTTGGCTTCTGAAAGGGAAGGAGAAAGGGATGAGGGAAGGAAAAGGGAAGGGGAAAGGGAAGAGATGTGCAGCGGGCAGGGCTCTGCTGTCCCCGCTCGCTCTCGCAGCGGGATTTTGCAGCAGCACAAGCGTTAGCAGGAGGGGGAGGCCACAGCTTCACTGCACATATTTGAGGGAAAAGTCCAGTCCTAGAGGCAGCCTGTGGCTACTGCAATTCTTTTAATACAATTAAAAATCAATGACACTCTGTGCACGCACACAAATAAACATCACCTCTCTGCATTCCTGCTTCCCTGCTCACCCCCTCTTGGAGCCGGTGGGGAAGGCATCTTCTCCAGAGCCTGTTCATTACTGCTCTACTTAGGTGGGGAATTGCTTAACTGGTCTTTCTCCAGTAAATCATATTAACTCCAAGCACAGCTATTTATAAAACGTTCCTCAGCCCAAGAGTACGGCATCCAGATCACTCGAAGAAAATTAGGCGATTAGGCGTGCATAATCCAAGCCCAGCGCGTCTACGTACAAAGCCTCGCCAGCCGGGCTGCCTTCAGCTATTCACTGACATTAAAGAAATCACTGGGTTTATTGGAAGCCCAGCCCGGGCCTGAGTCCCAGCCAGGGACAGGGAAATAACCTTTTGCAGGGCAGAGCGTTCCCGGATGGCTTCTGATGGCTGGGAAATGAAGCCCAACCTGAGAAAGTCTCCCCTCCCCAGCCCTGCTCCTTCCCTTCCTGCAGAAGGGCCCCTCCAGATGTACAAAATGCAGCACTCCAGGCTGAGTTTCTCCCCTCCTCCTCCTTTTGCGACCCATTAAACGTCTTCTATACATTTCCTCTTCATCTTGTCAAGGCCAGTTGCTCTATGACTGCTGGTTTCCCAGGCAAATCACACCAATTTCTGAGTTGATGTTGAAGGTCCACATTGGCTCAGCAGGGGTCCCAGTGAAGCACTCATCCATGGAGCCGGAGGTCAGGCTCTGCCCTGCTTCACCAGCTGAATTATTATGATTTTTTTTTTAAAGTCGTGTTGTTCTTTGAACATTTACAGATCTGTTGGCGATGGGAATAACAACAATAACCAAAGGAAGGGCGTCCTTGCTGCAGACGTGCTTCTGAGCCTTTCTGAGAGCGAGGATGCTGAGCGAGATGCAGCTCCTCCAGCTTTCTTTCAGCCTAAACTCCTCGAGCGAGAGGTTTTCAGGAGGAGGCTGACGGGGTGCAATGTGCACCTCCCCCCCCCCCCCCCCCCCCCAGCCACCCCAGGCGAGGGCTTTGCCCCGAGCAGCCGGCAGCTGCAGGCGCCCGCTGCACAGCCGTGCCCCTCGGGCTCTGTCCACGCATGTCCGAGCTTGCATTCACATTTTGAAAACATTATTTGCTTAAGGGTGTCTGGCTGCCTCATCTGTGCCTGGCCCGGGAGCGTGGCACACAGACAGCCGTGGGCAGCCCCTGTCCCTGTGCAGGCTGGCACACTCTGGGTGTGCACGGGCAGGAGTGTGAGCACTGCCCCACACTCCCAGCCCCGCATGTGCAGGGGCTGCAGAGCTCAAAAAGAAAATAAACCTGGTTCCTGCTTTTGCACCCCTATGCTCTTTTCTCCTCTCTCCCTTCCCCTTTGCCAGCTTTAGCATTTTTAATTAAATTACAAGCCTCAATAATGTTTTCCTAACTACAGTTCCCCGCTTCCTTGTGGAGTAGTGTGTGGAAAGGTATAATTTTGCAAACAGTTTCTTTAAGAGCTGGGCCTGAAGTACCATCAGCGATGCGTGTGAATAGAAAAAGAAACACCTCCACAAAAGAAGGGATTGTTAATGGAGGACAATCCAAAGGGGGCCCACTAAGGCCTGTCCTTTACAATAAGGATGGAGGGCGATGATTTGAATGCAGGGGGCCCTACTTGCAAATCTGGACAAAAACAAAATGGTAATAAGGGTTGAATCCCTCACTGGTCAAAGCAGTGGGCAGCAACTGGTCTCTTTAACTCCCCCCACCCCCTCCTTCTCCCAAATCGGACCCCAAACAAGAGGAACTCTCCTCCTCTTTAACTTTATTTCCTTGATTAGCTCCAAAAAAATAATCACCCGGGTGGACTTAGGGGGAATTTTTAAGGGCGGTTTGAAAGGAGAGAGCTCCTGTTCTGCAGGTGCTGAGGGGACGCGCCTCGCTGCGGGCAGGTAAGCACCCAGGGGCTTCTCTTTCTTAGCACCGGATTGCCGAGGCAGAGCTGGGATGCAGCTCCGCAGGGCCCTTCCCATCGGCGCAGGCTGCACGTACGGATGCTCCGCAGAGATGCTCTCGCCTCCCCGCCTGCCCTGCCTCCAGATGTTGCATCATTTCGCGGGGTCAGTTCATTTTATAACGCTGCTCGTAGCTTCCTCATCTTGGAGCCAATTAAACCCTCGCATTTCAGGGGGGGATGTGGGGGGCATTAATAATTACGGTGCTGTGTTTAAATACTGCTCGCCACTTATTTAACGGGGTTTCTGCAAAATGTTGGGAAATGGCTCTGGGAATCCGGGTGCAGGCTCTGCCTGGACTGAGGGTTGTGGGAGGGGGGTCTGGCTGTGGATGGGCCCTGAACTCTGGGAAAGGGGGTGCGAGGGCTGGAGACATCCCTGGCTGCTGCTGCCCCCTCCCACCAAGGACCCCCACAGTTCCCTCCCCTCCATCCCCATCCCTCTGGCTTTGCTTTCCCCTGCACCCCCCAATCTCAGCCCAGGTGTGGATGTTTATCCTGGGTGGGGAGGTGCAGGAGTGGGGTGCTGAGGGCTCTCTCCGTCCTTTGGCACAGCCTTTGACCCCCCCAGGCCTGATGCCCCTGCCCTACTCCCCACAATCTGCTCAGGGCACCCCACAGCGAAGCATGGATCTACCTCGCGGGGGGAAAATGGGAACAAATTCCCCCATGGCTCTGGTGGGCACAGCCACAGCCCCTCTCCCACGCGTGTGACACTGCCCCTGTGTTGGGGCAGCTTTACAGCTCCTTCCTCATGGACATGCTGAGTGTACCTGGGTTTATTTATATATTTACATAACACGTACATGGTGGGGTGGCACATGTCTCTGTATGGCCAGGCTGCATGTGAGCTGTTGCTGTAACGCCCTGCGTGCTCCACATCCCCCCAGCTGTGTCTGTACAGCCTGCACGGCTCACTCAGAGCCTGCAGGACACATTTGCTTCACGGAGATATTTCGCAGAATGTATCTGTAAAATCCCTACAGCTCCCATGGGCTCCGGGCCAGGCCAGTGGTGCTGCTGTCCATCTGTCCAGACACAAGGACATGTCTTGCCCGCAGAGGTATCATTTCCCCATTCCATGTATGAATTCTGGTGTTGCTCCCTCGGCTTCCCCTGCAGAAGTTGAGCAGCGCTTCCAGCTCGGTCTTTCCTCCACTCGGGAGCGGTGACTGAGCTGGGGCTGAGCCAAGGCTAAGTTGGAGGCCCCCACTCAGTGGGGCTGGAGCATCCCTGTGCCCCTTCCCTCTAACCCCACACCCCTTCCTGCAAGTATCTTCAATACTCAGTGTCTGGGGGGCAGCCTGACATTAGGGAGTGCCCCTAGGTAGGCTATGGGAAGAGCTTTTTTCTAGGAAAAAAGGAAAAAAAGAGAAAACACATCAAATTTGTGATTGGATTTCTTTGCTCTTGGGAAATGTGTTTATCCTGAGCCATCCCCAGGAATGTGGTCCTGGCTATGAGGTCTTTGGAGAGATTGTTTTACCCTGAGGAATGGGGGGAAAACAGGATTGGCATTGTGGGTTACCACCCTCGCTTACCGAATCAGCCCATCTGAAGCAAAAGTCCCAGTAAAGGGGACAGGCACCTTCCTGTGCCTGATGCCACTCTCCAAGCAACTGCTGAGGGGACAAATACCCATTAGTGCTTTACTGAGCATCCCTGTCTTCCCCTTTCTCCCTTCCTTTATTTACCAAAAGCGCTTAGAGAAGGAAAAAAGATCTGCCACCCACCTCAAGTTTCACCTCTCCTTATATATTTGCCCTAAAAATACGAGCCCCTAATGGAGGTAGGAGCCTGTTTGATTCAAGAGAGCTTCCCAAACACGTTCAGCTCGTGTGAGCAGCCCGGCAGCGGCTCCCGGCACCTCTCCGAGCCGCTGCAGCAGCTCCTGAGCCACAGCATCCCGAGCTGGGGCCGCGGTGGGGAAAAGCCAGCGCAGGTACCTGCGGATACCACCCCGGCAGACATCTCTGCCTGGCATTCCTCTGTGACAAGCGTGACAATCGCTGAGTGAAAGGAAGGCACCTCACAGTTGGCTACGACAGAGTAAAACTCCTGCATCTCTGCTGCCGCAGCGTCACCTCCGTATTTTCTCCAGCGGAGTTTTAGCGGGGGGAAACATACATTTTGTGTGCATTGAGCTGCTTTGGTGCTGTCTCAAACCATCAACCCTGTCTGTTTGGGATTCTGGGTAGAGGGGTTCATCTCGGGGTTGCTTGTGCTGAGTTGGATGCTGTAGTTTCCAGAGGGAAAAGTGCTTGTGTGAACAAAAGTCCTGGTGCTTCGGGAGGGGTGCTGGGACGCCGGGGGATACTCGGGTTTGGGGGTTTGCCAGTCCTGCTCCCCCCGTGAAACGCGCTGATAATGTCACATTAATGCCGAGGTCTAAGGCAGAGAAATAATGCCAAATGATTCTTTGCACAGGGAGAATTCGTATAATGGGAAATGCAAACTCCGATGTTCCTCCTTCAGACAAAACAAGACCATATTTAACAATGCCTTGTTAAAAATAAAGAGGAAATCTATTAATGTAATAACTAAATTGCTATTATAGGCATCAAAGCACCCTGATGCTTTGAGGTAACTTTATTTCCATCAGTCTTTTTAGAGTACAACATTAAAAAAAAAAAAATCCCCCACCATCCCGCCTCACCCAAACGCTGCCATTTTACTCATTAATTTTGTAATTAATCAGTTAAGAAGTTCTGACTTATTGGATTAAAGGGACGAGGAAATGCAATTCCGCCCAGCTTCATCTTAATAGGCGATTGTGAAATTGCTCTTTTGAGTCTCTGCCTCAGTTCTGCGCCGGGGTGAAGGGGCGGCGGCCGCGGGAGCCCCGGGGCCGGGGGGACCCTCGGGGGGACCGGCGGCTGCGCCCCCCGCTCCCGGCTCCGGGGAGCGCTCGGGGCGGGCCCAGGGAAGCCGCTTTCTCCCCTTTGCAGCTGGGGAACAGCAGCGCTGGGTGGGCACAGGGGGTTCTCCTGTCCCCGCGGTGCCCAGGGGCTGCGGGCATCCTTCCCTGCCCTCCGCGCCCGCCTGCAGGCACAGGGGGTTCTCTGCCGCTCCGCTCCCACAGCCGGCCCCGGACACGGTGCTTGGCCCAAAAGGCAGCGACAGAGACGCTATTTCCCCCCTCAGCCTCCCCCGCGCCTGTCCCTGCTCTCCCTGCCTTGCCCGTCCCTGCCCTGTCCTTGCTCT
>VZTE01003195.1:185385-219194 GCA_013397775.1 Eulacestoma nigropectus
CCCCGAAATATATATAAATAAAGAACAACAACCAGGAAACCAGCCTATATTTTGAGATGATTTAGCAGAGCAAGGCCAGACAGATACCTGCATTGGTCAGACTCTGTGGGTGTTGTCCACTGCCTCCCTTATTTGTTTTTATTCTCTTTTGGCTGAGCAAGTTGGAACCAGGGCTGTGCAAAGGCTCTGTTTCCTTTGGGAATTCAGGCTGGAGGACAGTGATTTTCCTCTTATTTCCATCAGCCTGGCTTGGCAGTAGTTCCAATGAAGTCAGTTTGCACTGTCCTAAAGCCGGTCTCTTTCCCCAGCTCCTGCAGATAGTCTGGCATGATTTTGGCCTAAGAAAGGCACGGCCGACATGAGGGTTTGGTTCAAATGACAGTTTTAGAGTTCACTGTGGACCTTCCATGCAAGGTTGCCATCTGTGCAAGGAAATGGAGCTCACTGAGTTTGGAATATGTCATCTTGCTGGGGGTGTACCCAGAGGCTGCTCATTGCTGAGCCCAAACCACGCTCAGATCTTGTGAGGGACTGGCCTTTCTTGGGTTTCTCTCTAAGCCTTGATTTGCAAACTTTGGAGGCTTCAGAAGGGTCTCAGCACTGAACACCAACAACAGATATACCCAATATGTTGCAGCAGAACAGAGCATTTTTAAAAAGAATTGGAAGTTGTCTGCTTTGGCGTGGGAAGAAACCACCAAAAAGCTTTCCCTGTGTCTAGGTTGGTTTTGGATTACCAGTCCTAGGGTGTCTTGTGCTTGCTGTGAAGCAGCTGCCAGGGATGAGGTGGGATCCTGCTGGACAATTCCTGCCCTTTGAGGGAATTCAGCCTCACCTGCAGCTCCTCAGCTGCAGCTCCCACCCAGCTGAGCCAGTCCAAAGGTTCCAATCTGTCCACAGCGCTCTGTACAACTTCACTCACAATGTTTTGTTGTCTCTCCTTGGCACAGCAGGGAAAACGCTCCGCTTTCACACAGAAAAACATTGACCAACTCTAAACAGAAAATTACTGGAAATTGCAGGTTAGCCCAGATTTCTTACTCTGCGACGTTTGTGTTTCCACTGAGTCTCTTATTATAGGAAATTTAGATATGGAGCAGAAGCATCTGGCCTTCAAAGGACCCTGAAATTGCCATGGGATGTTATGATAATGCTGCTTTTATGTGACTGATCTTTTCCATTTGTCCTTTGCTCTCTAGGTAACAGCTTGGAAAATGTCACCTTTTGGTAGGTGAAGAGAATGCTGCTCTGTGTAGGGTTTGTGTTACCAACTTTTATTATAATCATTCTACATGAGATGCAGATCTTCCAGCAGCCAGCAAATTCTTGTCGAATGAACCCAAATCAGGAAGGTCAAATGTTCTCATGGAGAATGCAAGATAAGGATGACTTCTGTGCCTGCTCTTGAATATAGCATCTTCTTTGATCAGAAAGATATTTAAAATTACTTCTAGCAGCAGGCTGGGTAACAATATACCCGTGTGTGCCAGGCTAAAAATAGCCCTTGGAACTGCATTTGTAGTACACTGTGAAGTATGTGATTGCTGGGAGAGATTTCAGAACTTTCTTTTTTGCTTTCTGTCTTACATTAATTACACTTTCAAAAAATATCTTTAACATATGGGATGTCAGGATTTCTTCCTCAATTGTGTGACCACCTTGGGTTTTAGAAGGTGTTGTTGGATTTTTAGTGGTAGTGTAGCTATTATGAAGGAGGATTTTATTACATTAAGAGTTTAAAGAAGTTATTCTTAAAATAAATTATAACCTGAATAACAAACACATAACAATAGGGTTTCATAAAACCCTATAACAATGGCATAGGTCCTGTAGTTTAAGCAAAAATCAATGAAAAATCAATTACAGAACCTTATTTTAAAGCTTTTCCTTAACAATACTTGCAGAATAAACTTTACAACACACTGTTATAGGAAAGCAAAAAATGTATTCGTAAATCCAGCTTCTAAACCAAAGAGTCAAGTGAACGAAACGTGTTTAAAGTGAAAAAATAGAAGAAATTGCAGAGGAAAAAACCCTTCTAACAGGCTTCATTTTCTGTTTTTATTTATTTATCTATTTATTTATTTAAAGCCAATAACATCGTGTATTCAGCTTTGAAGTAGGAGAGTGTTTGTGTGTGTGGTGGGGAAGGAGCAGGGGCTGGAGGGCTCCCTGGTGCCTTTGACACCTTTATGATGATGTTTGATCTTCATCCTCATTCACCCCCAGCTCCAAACTCAGCTCATGCCTTCACTCTTTGGAATGGTGCAGAGAGTTCTCAGGGACAGAAATCTGGGCTTTCCAGGGAAATTCGTGGAAATTCATCTGTCTTCATGCAGTCCCAGCACACCAGGACTCCTGCTAAGGCGCAGGGGCACCGAGATATTGCCATGGTAAAAGCTGCCAATGGTTCCAAGAAAGTGCAGGTTGTAGGATCAAAACTCTGGCCATTTCTCCAGGGGGTGCAGATGAAACTGGAGGGACTCTGGAGCTCTGCAAATACATGGTAGGATGGGGATGAGAGTCTGTATCTCCTAAGTCCCAGGGTATTTTGTACCCCCTCCCATTGGGCTGCTCTCCATGAAGCACAGCCATCCCAAAAGAAAGCAGGCTGGGAGGTTTTGTGGAGATGCAACTCAAACTCTGTGGGAGATGAGGCAGTTGGTGCCTTTGGAATTTCTCCATCCAGCATCTCCCCACCCCGTTTGTGTCTGTGTGCCTGCTGTCTGCTCTTAACCTGTGTGGGTGCACAATTTACTTACTGCTCCGGGGACCATTTTTTGCTTTTGTTTCCTCTGTATTTCTCAAAAGACAAAATCTCAGTAATATGCCCACATAGAAAATTTTTTTTTTTCCAGAAGGTTGTGAAATTCACTGTTGAGAACTCTTATTAAGCACCTTGAAATGTATGCAGTAAATACAGAAAAAAGAAAGTGAGTGATGGTGCTTATAGGGCCAGGAGGGATCTGGGAGTGCCCAAGGGAGGGGAGGAGGCCTTGGCGTCCCCATTTGATCCCGAGGAAACTGAGGCACAAACCGTGGTGGCACAGGGAGAAATCCTAAATTAGGATGAAGGTGAGACTGGGACCTCGTGGAGGAACCTGAGGACATGTGAGGTGCTGCAGGCTCTGCCACAGCCCTCGGCACTGCAGATGCTCCACACCATCACCCAGCACTCACATCCACCCAGCATCCACAGTCCTTCCTGACAGGACTGCCTGGATCACGGGATCACCTTCCTTTCTGGACATTAACAAATACCTGAAGCACAGCAGGTGCCTGCTCAAACCTTTCTTCTTAAAATGTAGCTAAAAATCAATTCCAGATCTCAAGAAACCCAAAGGGGACAGGGAAGAGCCTGGATCCATCCGTTCCCTTCTCATTCCCAGTATTTATCTGCCTGTGGAAAATGCTGGGAGGTGGCTGGCAGAAGCTAAATTTCGATAACAAGAATGGGAGGAACATGTGTACACAGTTGTTTTCCCTGACTGGGGTCTGTGTAGTTCCTCTGGAAGGTTAATAAATGTTATGCAAATCCTCTTAAATGGCCGTGTTTACACCACAGCTTAGTGGCTCCAGCCATGTCCTCTACTTTCAACTCCTGAAGTTTGAGTGGAAAAAGAATTTGCTTCCCCACGCTCTTTAGAGCTCTTCCAGGTTTTGTCCATGCTTTTGCTCAGCTATCTGCTCTTGGGATCAGAAAGAGCATCACCAGAGGAAAGAAAAGGAAAAAAAAAAAGTAAAATTTGCCTTAGTGAAAAAAAAAAAGGAAAAAAAAAGATGTTTTGCTTAAAGACAGGAGGCTACTGTAGTGCAAAATGAATGATTAATAAGGATAAGAAAAACCTAGTTCAACAGGGCAAATGCTCAATAACAGCTCATTTAATCATTGGCAGATTAGCTGCACATGCAAAGTGTCTGTGCAGCACTGTGTTAACTCATGCTGGAAAGTGTTGGCTACTCCTTTAATGCCAGCACAACCTTTCATTGTGCATTTATTTTAAAGTTCTCTCCTTAAATGGTGGAGTGTTTGAGGGGGTTTTTTGTTGTTGTTTTTTGGGTTTTTTTTTTGTCTTCTTCTGCCCTCAATGAATTTTGCAGCACGGGAATATGTTGTGAGTTGTGTCACCTCTGCAAATATTGCCAGGCTGGAGTTGTGTCTTTGGGAGAGAATCGGATTTCATAAAGTACAGGCTCAGCTTTGGCAACCACTGCCTCCTCCCTTGATTTCATTTTCTGGCAGCACTGATGCTGTCCTTGCGTAATTGTCCTTACGAGAACCAAGTACACCATAACAAGTGCATTTATTTGTTACCATGAGGAGAGTGGTTTAGCTTGGAGAAATACAGTGATCTAAGACCTCCCCTTGAGCAATACAATCATTGCAAACAGAGGATCTGATTCACGGGTGATTTTTAGAAATGTAATTATTACTCCTGCTGATTGTCCAAAGGAGCATTTGTTGTGTACAAATTGCGTCTGTTATTTGCATTCATGATGAACACGGGAGGCTCTTCCTAAAGGGTGGTGGGTGCTTTGGGGGAAGGTCTAAGCAGCTCTCCAAGGTGTGTGTTTTGTTTCCAAACCAGGGGAGAGAGCCAGGGGCATCACCCACGGCCTCAGGTTTTCGAGGCCAAACAAACCAGGGTCTCCCACTCTCTTTTATCACAGAAAGGGCTGTTTCCACACATAATCTTCTTCAGCCTCACTTTACCCAGCTTAAGCCTGGACTACCACATCTGGGTTAGTGGAGGATATGAATAAAGGTATTGGTGTAAAAAAAGAAGGTTTGGGCCAAATAAAGGGGAAGAACTGGTGGCTGAATTAGTACTAAAATTGATATAGAGAGCTGTGCTGGGCTGAGCTCTACCATAATTCACATTTGCCGCCATCATCAAGTCCTGGTGCCCAGAAACCCCAAGGATGTTCTTTGTCTATTATTTTGTGGGACTGGCTGCTTCAGCCTCCCAGCATCACTCCCCACGTGCTGTGATAACAGGATAAGCAAGAGGCAATTTTCCTGATAACACATAAATGTTTGGTTTCTGCTAAAATTCATAGTGTAAAGAAAAACACGGTTTGAGGAAGGCTGGGTGAGCAGCAGTGCAAACGTTGTAAATACCAGTTCATAGCGGCGTTAGTAATGAATCTATTCTGCATTAGTATTTTTGTTTATCATCACCCAGAGCTTTCAAACAGCAGGGATTGTTTGGCAATAAAATGCACTTCTTAACCAAATTCCCCATTCTTTCCCCCCTCTAATGTGCCTGACCAGCTCTCTTGGCACTTTCCATCCCATTGTAATTCTGCAGGTCGCCTGTCACGTTGCTGAAGAGACAGAAACAAAGTCGTGTGTGTAGGAATTTGATCATTTGAGTTGGTTTTAAGCTCATTTCAATTAACTTGGTACACTGCTGGAGATAAGCTGCCCCTGCCTGGAGTCACCTTTACTGATAGTCAGTAAATGATGTGAGATATATGAAGTTCACCATGGATTCATATTTATCACCAATAACTACACAGCGATGAGAGGCTGGTAATGCACACTCTGTCATTATCTTTAGCACTTTATATATATATTTGGCTCCTGTGGCAGAAACGTTCTCATGGCTGTTGTAAGTGAGGCATCACCTGTGTAACAGATTTTCTGACGCTTCCACTTTGCTTCTCAAATTCAGAGGAAGAGGTGTGAGCGTGATGGGCTCCGAAGGTGGTGGGAAGGCTGAGGAAGGCACAGGAGAATTGCAGCAGCTCTCAGAAGGTCTTGTGCAGACTGGAGGAATTCGTATTCCCCGTTTGCAGGTGGGCCTGTGGGCGCATGACAGCACTATTGCCCAGCAAGACAAGGCTTTCCAGAGCCTTAAAAACACCAGAGCGTGGTCTGCAACCTCTGGTACCTGCAGAAACCTTTTCCTGGCAGCCACCTGGGGCTGAAGAAACATCAGCACAGGCACCTCCACAGAATTCAATCCTACCATGGACGAGGGTGTCAGGAGCTTCACGGATAAGCTGTTCCCTGAAGTCCCAAATAAAAGGTTGAAGCACCTCACAGTCCAGCACAGCCAAATTCCTGCTGTTCTAAACCGTTCTGTGAGGGAGCTCTGCTGCAGCACGTGTCAGCAAGGCAGAGGCCCCCGAGCACTGGCAATTTTAGAGATGATCTCTATTTTAGAGATCAAAGCTCATGACAGGATGCAATTATGTTTAGCAGAGACAGGTGATCAGGGACTAATACTTTGCATAGGAAAGACGGGCTTGGCATAGGAAATTTGGAACAGTGATGAGATTTCTTCTTTGGCTGTTGGTCACAAGTGGAGGAATAACATCATTAAGATATTAACTGAGTACCCGGAGTGGGAATGTTTCTGTAGCTTGTTCAGCTGTACTGCGCACACTCTTGTTAAAATTCCCATCTCATTCAGGACTTTAAAAAAAACAAACTATTTAACCAAACTGCCAGAATTTGGTTAGTAAGAGCTTATTTTTTTTTCTGACACAGCCCTTTTATTTTATTTTTTTCATTTGAAAGAGAGCATAAAAAATTAGGTACATATTGTTTGCACCCCTTGGACTGGTGTTTGTTTCAGTAGAAGGTGGCACAGACATTTGGAATTGCTGGCTGTCAAAGAAGCAGTGATAGCAGGGCTGTTTGGAGCAAGGAGTGTTGCTGTGGAACCCAGCCCAGCTGTGCAGAAACAATGGAAAAAAGCCTGTGGATGATGCCGCTGAGTTTGGATGTGTATTTTCTCATCCCTGCCACGAAGCACTAAGGCTGTGTCCTCTTCTGTGCATGTTTTCTGTGTTTCTCTGACACCAGACCAATGCCATTAACTGTGGGCTCTCTGTGGTGAGGGATGGGGACAGCGATCGATAACCAATACGTATTTCATAAACACTCCGCCAAGGTCACTAAAACAAACGCAGGAACAGATCCACAGTACCCTCCTGCTAAGCCCATAAGTCCCTGAGGAATATTCACTGCTATTGGGGTGCAGGTGTTATTTCTGCTTCTCTGTTTTAATTCAGTTGGTCCCTGAAGGATCTGATGGGCTTTGGAGACCTTCTGGCCACACCTTTTATCGGCTAACACTATCCATCTGTGGCACAGTGCTGGCCTTTCCTGTGACCTACCTGCTGTGTGACCTTGGTTTTGCCCCAGCACTAATCTGTAGAGCCGGTCCTGGCCCCTCAACTGTTTAACCCTTCAGCATTGTAGATCTGATTGTTCTTGCACCACAGTGGAAGCGGAAAACCAGCTGTGCAAACAGCTCCTGCTGCTGCAGAGACGTCCATAATCAAGGGAGGCAGGTGGGCACATTAAACTAACGAGTTTTGCTGGAGCATTTGGGTCAGTCATTGCAAAGAGTCACTGCAGGTCATTGGAAACACTTGGTGGGATGCTGGGTGCCTTACACAGGTGAGGCTGCTCCAGTTCAGTGGCCCAGCCAGGTTTATAAAGTCAGTAAGAGGAGCTCTTACTTCTCTCTGATCCTTGAATCGGCAGGTCTGGGCACTTAAGAAGCCAGAAGGTAATGGCTCCATCTTTATTTCTTTTTATCTTAAACATTTCTTTAGAGAAATTATTTGTGGGATGAGTTCTCCAAGGATTGGAATTGCCAAAATATGGATTGAATATTTGGATTAGTTGGGATATTTGAAAAACTGCCATCCTAAATAAGAGAGAGTGTGCATCTGCATGTTGGTGGTTAGCCCCTGGTGCTGCTCTGCTCAGATTAAAAGCCCCGTTTCTCTCCCTGTCAAACACTGTAAGGAAGGAACTTCATCTTGGTAAACCATCCAGTTTAAGTATTTGAACACTAAGTGGAAGTTTCTGGTGATCAAAGTAATTTCCTTGAATAATGTATTCATACATAAACCTGAAAGAAATGTCATAATTGCAATAAGGTGTCTCTGGGGAGTTTGGTTATCATGATATAATCACATCCCTGGAGAGTGAGAGGCACGAGGTATAGCCTTGTGCTTAATAACACCCCAAGGGTGTGATTATCTCATAGCAATCGCACCCTCATTGTGCCACGTGTCCTCAAGAGCTGCAGTGGGGAGAGAAGGCCGCAAAATTTAAGTGGAGGCAACAAAAACATGGAGACCTTGGGTATCTGGACATCAATTTCTGCATTTTTATTTAGGTGGAAAGAAAAAAGCTAGGAGCAGCAAGACAAACAGCAGAGAGTGAAGCTGTTTCCTTGCAGAGCAAGAAAGAATGGGATGCAGTATCTGTCCTCAGCCATCTGCTGTGTCTTGTCCTGCCTTCCCTCTATTTTTTTTTTTTTTTTTTTTATTATTCCACCAAGTTGAATTCATGTGGAGGGGCTCGTTGTGACGCAGCACAGACTTGACAGTGCCTTGGCAAAGTGTCACACTGCCTGTGGGATCTGGGCACAGCGCTCCCTCCATGGAAAACAGGGAAGGACGAGGCATGGAGGATGGGGAGAGGGGGGAGTTGTGCAGAGCCACTCCTCTCCCCAGACTCCTCCTGCTGCAGGGCAGTGGGAGAAGGGAGGCTGAAAGGCAGGTGGGATGCTGCCTTGGACAGTGGCTGTGCTGTTTGTGTGGGAGGCTCAGAATCCTGGGGATTTCGCTCCTCAGTGCAGGTCTGGAAGTTGGATTTGGAGGAGAGGTCTCCTTGCAACAGCTGATATGGCTTGAAGTTGCATTATCCTCTGCTGGTTTCCATGAGGGGGATGATGTGAAGGAAGGGTGTTCATGGGGGGAGCACTCAGGGCCCTGCTGCAGAGGCAGAGCAGGTTACAAGAGCTCCGGATGCTGCTGCCCAGCCTGTTCTGAACTGTCTCAGCAGCCCAGAGTGGATGGGACAGCTGGGTGCAATACTAAAAGAAAATCATTGTGGTTTGGTTGTGCATAACCAGAAGGGCAAGAGGAAAGAGGAACGAACTCCCAGCCCAGCTGTATTGCTTTGGAGGGCATCTACTTGTGCTGCTTATGAAGGTGATTTCTGAGATCCACTCCCACAGCTTTCCCTGAAATGGAGCCCTGAAGGTGTGCTATTCTCACCAGGAAAAGGGACAGTTGAAAGTGCAAAACTCTTGAGTTTTGTGGTAGATATTTCCCCTAATTCTCTGGCCCAGCTGGTTTGAAATCCAACTGTGTGGACCCAGAGCTGTAGAATTTGATTTGGGGCATACACTTTTCATCAGGGAGAGTCAACATCTTGCTTCTTTGCATCTTTTTTTTTTGTACCTGTTAGTCAAACTGTGGCTCCTTGCAATCTTTTTTTGATCGTGTAGGAATAAGTGGTTGCCAGAAAACAGGAGGTTTATAGCTTTCCTCTTGCTCTCTCTGCCCCAGCTCAACATGCACAACCTTTGTGTGCAAATAAAGAGGCACCTCCACTATTCACAGGATGCTGCAGGGAATATATCACGTTTATAGCTGTTGGGGGAAAAAAAAAAAAAGCTGTTGCTTAAATCTATTGTGTGCTCTCTAAGGTTTGCAAAACCAGAGTTGTTTGGGAGATAAACTTTTTTTTTTTTTTAATACTGAAAGAGAGATGTTTTTTATGTAGGTGTGGGGGGAAAGGAGATATTTTATTGTGTGTCTTGTGTTTTCCAGAGGCTTGTAGACGTGGGTATGAAGGAAGAGAAGGGTCAAAATTCCAGCAGTGCCACAGTGCAGCATTTCTGGGCCATTTCTCATTGTGGCTCTAAGGGTTTTGTAGAAAATTACTGCTGTTTTCTGTAGCACAGCCCCTCCCTGACAGTGTGTCCTGCCATTGCTTTACTCTGCTCTTAACAACTGCAGAAAATGAGGGAGGATTTCTGGCAGCTGGTTGAAGTGCACCCTGAATCATCTGGGGTGGCAAGTTTGTGTTTTGGAAGCCACACTGAGAGCTGTGCTGGTGCCTGGGTGCTGGGGATCAATCAGTGCTTGCTTTGGGCACTGCAGTCAGAAAGGGAAGGGCTGCCTGATTCCCTGAGCAGGGTGGCTGTGCCCTCCTCCACATCCTGAATTTCCACTTCACTGTCCTTCTCCACAACTGTCAGCTTGGGGGATTTATCAGACATCTTTTCTTAGCTTGTAAAACTTTTCACAGGGCTGACAAAAGATTGGCAACAGACTTGGTAGGACCTCGCCATACCAGACCTCTTGTGATGGGCAGAGCAAATGTTTATCTTTTGAGTAGCTTCTTTTGCATTTTGGGTACTAGGGAACATTTTGAAGAGATTCTCTTTAATTTGGCTTTGGGAAAAACACTGCATGAACAAATCTAGTGAAAAATCCTGGCGAGAGAGGAGAATCGACTGAAACAAATTAGAGAGGTTGGGTGCTTATTGCCTAGTCAGCTTATTAGATTTCTTCTACAATGTTTTTTTAAAATCTGAAAGCCCCAAGGTGTAACTAGCATGCTTTATGTTTTTATAGAGTCTAGGCAATTTCCACAAATTGAAAAATCATTTTAAGCTTTCAGAACATGTCAGGATGATGAAATGAGTAAATTCTGTCTATTTTTTGATGACATTTCCTCATTCTTGCACATGGTAGGCTTGTTTTTGTTTACTATTAGGTGATGTCAATGAGTTCTGAGGTGGTTTTTTCATTGTCAAAATAACAACGTGGATATTTGAGGGGAAAAGCATTTGTGGATGTGGATCCAGCAGACACAGGGAAGCGAGGGAATGGCTGGTCAGACTGACCACTCTTGACAATGTCTCTTTAAGAAAGCTCTGTACTCTCTTGCAATGTTAAAGTTGCTAAGGTAACTGTGCATTTTTTTAGAGCACAGCAGTGTAAATAGGTACATGACCTGTATAAATTCTCAGTGCATAAATTACTGGAACCCTCAAGCTAGAGTAACTTATACACTTCCTTATTTCCAAATGACTTTTTGGCTTCTCTGCACATCTAATGCACAAGGATTTGACGTGCCCAGTTCACGCTGCAAAATGTCCATGAGCAAACCCGGGACACTGATTTCCCCCATGGTTTTGGTGCAAAGAGAAGCCAGGATTGCTTAACGGGCTGTAATGGGCCCTCAAGGAGAGGGGGAGTGGCTCAGTGGTCTTTGCCCCTCCAGACTTGCACCCCAGCAAGTCTCCCCAGCTCATTTCTGTGCTGGGGGATGCGACCCCTTGGGTTGGCATCAACCTTGTGTTGGACAGGCAAGGAAGCTTGGGGTTCTCACTGGAAACCTGAGTCTGTGCCTGATCACCCACCTGACTGCAATTCCAGTAGCTGTTTGAAACAGGGTCCCTGGGTCCAGAAATGTAGGTCCAATACACCCTGGTGGGTCCTGCAGCCTGTGCATGGGTCTAATCTGCATCTCCCACAGCAGCTTTGTTCAGTGCCAGCTCTGCACGGTACCTGTTGTGCGCTCCTTGGGCTGCAAGAGGCCAGATTGTCTTAGGAAAACTGAAGCTGAACAGCTCCTGCTTTGATGCCAAATTCTGCAACTCACATCCTTGTCCTTTGTCCTCTTTTGCTATTGTGTTTTTGCAGCATCCCTGAATGCAGAGTTGCTGGAGGGGATAACGCAGCTCAGTTAATTTTATGCCTGTGCACACTGTTGCTGTGTCTGCACTCAAATTGTGTGTGCGGCTTCAGAGCGGGGCTGGATGTTTGGGTCCTGCTGCCTTATGATAAAAGGTGTCATGCTCCTGATGGAGGCTTCTGGTGCAGAAATATGTGCACGTACACCGGGTAACACATGTCCAGTGATTCTTCAAGCTGTGTCCGGCCTGCTGCACATATGCTACAAAAATAGCTTGACCACTTGCAGCAAACCCAAATGCCCTGAGACGATCTCTGTGTGTCCGGGGGCCACTTCTCTGGGGTTTCTGGGTGTCCACGCGGCCAAAATCTTCATACTACATCCAGATAAAATGCTCTGGGAGGCAGCACGGGTGGGGGTGTCCAGGGGGAGTCTCACTCTGGCTTGGTGGCACTTGCTGATATCAGTTAGGAGGGGATATAATCTTATTTCTGGGAATATCTGCTGGTGAACATCCGACTGCCCACATGTGCCTTAGCAACATCCCGAACAGCTCTGCGGTGAGGTCACGGACCACCGCAGGGAAGGCAGGACTGGCAGTGCCAGTTTCACAGGCTCCTTGTCAACAATACCATCTGCTGGATGGATCACTGTTTGGAAAGGGATGGCAGGACGTGGCATCTGACCATGGCGTGCAAGGCTTATTTCCATGCTTACCTGTGGGTACAAAAGGGTCTCTGTATAAAGAAATGCTCTGGCAAGGTGGCAGTGTGCCCCTGTCCCGCCCTATTCCAGTGATCAGGGGTGTCGCTGAGGCTGCTTGGATCTCCAAAGCTGGATCAGCACCTGCTGAAACAATCCCAGGGAGTTTAAGGCTGGAGAAATATTTTAACTTTCTCCCTTCCTTTGGTTCCTGAGTCTGTCCTTCTTTCTCAGCCAGAGAAACATCTCTGGAGACTTCTCATATTGCATAGGAGGATGTGAGCAGCCCAGTGCTGGCAGACCCAAAAGGTGTCAGAAGGCAGGGCACCTACTTGGAGGCCAGTTTGGAGGGCTGCCCCTCGCTGAGCCCCAGAGATCAATGTATGGGCAGGTTCACTCTTGCTGCTGACACACAAAATCCCAAATCACGTCTCTGATCCTCAGACTGCTGCGTTTTCCTTACATGTTCGTGGTTTTACAATAATAGTGGCTGCTGGGGGGAAATGACCTGAGCACATCCCAGCAGAGAAACTGAGAGCAGAATTTAGGCTAGACATTGAAGTAGAAACCATTTCAGGAACAGGAGGGTGAAGGAATTGCTGTGGGGAGAAATTTGATACCGCAACTGGAATGAGTTGGTGTTTGCTTGTGTTGTACATTGTCTTATTTTTAAGACAGAAATAAGTTGATCTGAAAAAGTCCCACCTGCTGCAGCAGGGATGGAGGTGGTGAGCTTTGGTACAATTATACTGAGACTCAGTGGAAAATACTGGAGAAGTTCTGCAGAGATTTTTTTTTCCTAGCAAACCAACAGGAGGTGGGAACACTCCTTCCCTTGGCTTGCAAGGAGAGTTGCTGTCTTATGACTCCTTGCTGCAATGAGAAGTTATTTCCTTTCTTCAGGGCAGGAGCTTTGCAATCAGAGCCCTCTAAGTCAGGCAGGAAAATTCAGCAGTGGATGCATTGCTTTCTCCCCAAATCCTCTGCACTGCTGGTCCTGTGGCAGCACCCGTGGGTCATCCATCCTTGGCGGGTGACAAAGCTGTGCCCCGGCCCCGCGCACGCAGCGGGGTGTGCGGATTTTTGGTGCTGTTATTTTTTAACGGTGCACTATTTTCAGGAGGAGATGGACTGCGCTGGCGCGGGGCCAGAGGCAGCCCTCTCCTTGCCAGGAAGCCAGATGCATGGTCACATTGCCTGCCTCTCCCTGGCAAGGCTGGGAAAGCTTCAGCAGGTGTGATCAAACAGCATGCGGGAGCCGCAGGTCCAGAGCCGCCTGCCTCCGAGGTACCACCACACTTTGTCACCAGAGCCCCTGCACGGCAAAGGTCCCCTCAGCCACACCAAAAACCCCCGGCGGTGGGTGCTGCTCCTCCCTGGTGCACGCTCCGCCAGGCCAGGCTTTGAGGGATGGCTTTGGAGCAAGGAGCAGCAGCGGGATGGAAAGGCTCTTTCCCCTGCCCTCCTCCCCCGCCGGAGCCTTCCACCTCCTCAGCAATGTTGTGGCAAGAGCAGAGCCTCACAGTCAGCAGACTGCAGTGACAGATGGCAGGTCATAAGCCCTCTCGCTAATCTAACACTGGAAAAGAAAATAGGGCTGGGGGTGATTCAGCTGCTAGGCCTCAAAGCGAGGGGCTGACGGGATAGCATGCTCCTCTGACATGTCCTTGAAGGATGCTGCATCCCAGAGGACCGCGGGAACAAAAGTAAAGTGACGATCAAGCAAAAATCTGTTTGCAGAATAAGGCAAATTTTGCTAAAAATGGATAATGTGCTCAGAGTCATTCTGAGTAATTGGATTTCTATTAGCAAGATGCAAATATTACTAATAGAATTCTCTAGCAGGAATAATTTGTGCTCTGGATCTGAAGCTACCCGAGCACCGTTGTCTTTCCATCCTTAATTGTCCGCTGACCAGAGCTGTCTGCACCCTAAATGTATTTATCTATCAAGCTGTCTCTTTGTATGTGCGGATCTGAAAGCAAGCTGAATCCATTTAATTCAGCACAGCGTTCTGGAAACATTCACGTGGCAAGAGGAATTTCTTGGCATTTGTAAGCTGGGACTCGCATTTAAAACTAATACATTTTATTTTCAAGGAAGGAATACAGGCTGCATCCCGAGCCGCCTGCTCCTGCTGGCAAACACCCATCCTGCTGAAGTGGCAAAGCTTGTGACACCGTGGTGGAGGCCAATGTCAGAGGCTGTCGTTGCCTCCATCCTACCATGAAATCGGTTTAAGGTCGGGAGATGAGCGTTACTGATTCGCAGGGAAAACCTGGCAGGGGGCGCGGAGGGTTCTAATGCCACCAGGCTGGATGGTCCCGGTGAAACCAGTGGGGCTTTTTGCTGTGGGAGGCCACAAATCAGAGCTTTAAATGTCCAGGGGTAGGGACTGTGGGTCAGGTTTGCAGCTATAAAGCACCGTAGCTCTGCTGAAATGGAGAGTTATGGATAATTGTGGTCCCGCCTGCTGAATCTGCAGTGGAAAACATGCCCTGCTCTGCGTGTAGCTGTGAGGGCAGGTGCTGCTACCCCTGCTCAGTCACTGCTGGTGTCACCCTGAAACGAAACAAAACAAAAAAAATCAGTGTATTTTTGAAACTGATTCCTGAAGGGAGTATATTTTAGGCATTTTTAAAATGAAAATGTCTTTTTAGCAGAACAAGTACCTGTACATGATGTTCTCCATATTTTCTGGGGAGGAAAACCTCCCACTTTTGAAAACAGCTTTTGCAAAAAGTGTTAAAGGGTTTTTCAAGCTACAGTTCAAGTTTTTTTAGCTCAAATGTTTCACTTGTTGCCCCAAAATATTTTATAAAAAGTTTTCAGGCTTGAAAATGTCTTGAAGAGATAGGAAATCAGTGCTCTAAAAAATCATTTTGGTGGAGGAGAAACACTTGTGGGCTGGTACCACCAGTGTTGACATCAATTCTGGTTTTTAACTTAGTAACAAGCTTGAACTAGCAGAGTGCAGAGCAATTTCTTGTGGTCCTTCCTGGCTCCTGTTGGCTTTCTTCTTGGAGGAGGAAGGAAAAAAGGACTGGAGAGAGAAGACACTTCTTTTCTTGCACACTTCTGTGTCCTGGTATTGTTATAGTGGGGAGAAAGGGATATGGAAAAGGAAAATTTCCCTGTCATAGTGTAGAGCTGGAAAATACCTGGACGTAACACTGCAAAACAGAACATGACATTGAAATTATATTAGGTCTTCAAACCTTTAGAAATATTGTCAGTGCTGAGGTGGCCCAAGTTCATGCCAGTTTGAAGGTCTGTCCTGGAGTTTGTCTTCATGAAGAGCTAAAATGGATTAGGAAAAATAAGTGGTATTTTAAGAACTACCAGGAAACTGGATGCTTCTACCTTGCTGATGTTGAAGTAAATATAAATGAATTAAATATAAAATGAAGGTTTGGGGTGAAACTAAAGCCATGTGGTGTGCGAGGGCAATCTTTCAGGAAGTCTAATGAGATTTGTTTTGTCCTGGAAGTTAAACCCTTCAGCAAGTTCATTTAGCCAAAACTGGAGGAAGGAGGTCTTGTGCCAAAGAGCAGCTTTTCTGTCATTTGGGTGCAAACAAGTGATGTGGCTGTACTGACAAACTGTGCAGGTGAGTGGAGGGGAAGATCTGAGAGGTCACACTGTCTTCCCCAAGCTCCCAGCAAGTCATGAAATAGTCATACAACCCTAGAATGAGGGTTGGAAATACCAGTGATCCGTCCCTTCCGAGGATCCCTCACTATATTGTAATGACCTGCTCATGGATCTGATGGGAAAGGTCCATTTAAAAGTACAGAACCCCCAGTGATTCTCATAACTGCTTCTCATGGAAGAATTAGCCTTTCTGAAACCCAGTGTAGATCAGCCTTTGCTCCTGGGAGCTACAGAAATACAACCCTCTACTAAATGCTCTGGGCTTTTCATTGTAGCTTGATCCTGGGAGGAGATACCTCAGAAAAGGGGTTTTGTTAACTTTTTTTTGTCTAGGCAGATGGCAGCAAAGATGGTTGAGATAGTAATGGAGGGATTTTTTTCTCATTAAAGACATGCTCTGCAAGAAAGTACAATTTTTACGAATAAATGCCATAAAATGACATCTTATCAGTGACATGGGGCAGGGTCTCACTGTGACCTGTTGTGCTGTTTGAGCCCCACAGGAGAGTGAGCCCAAACTCTGTCCACCTGCTCAAAAATCCCGAGGATTGGTTTCAGTTACGGCTCAGCTCATTCTTGGAAAATCAGAGGCTTCCCACCATTATCACCTCTGAAAATCTGACCTGGGAAAATAACTGCAAATGCAGTCAATGAATCTGTGCTTAAACACGCCCACTCTGCTGTTGGAATACTGAAATAAATAGGAGAATACGTATCATTTTGCTGGAAAATAAGGCAAATATAGAAGGGGGATGAACAGAAAGAAGGTGTTAAATGCCAGGTCCTGCTTTTAGAGTCCTTCTGGTGTAAGCGCAGCCCAGGCACTGGAGGTGAAAGAGCTGCTGGTTCCGGTGATGTGACAACAATAATAAGTAGTAGAAGTAGTGGCAAAGCTGAAGGCAGGAGCTGGGGCGAGGGAACTCTGCCTGTGTAAGTCGGTTTGTGCAATTCCCAGAGCTCTCCTTATCTCCCTGTGCCTTTGGTTGGCATATCAGCCAGACAAAGAGCTTAACGCAACTTGGCAGAGCGGCTGGGGAAATTGTTTAAAATTTCCAGCAACCGGAACAATTAAGTAAGCCTTGGAACGAGGGAGAATAGTTGTCCCCTTAGGATTCCTATCACCCAAGGATAACATTTCCAGGCTTTGTCCAGCAAGAGATGTCACTTCATTTACAGAGATCCTCACAATGTTGAGGTATATTGGATATTGGTTATTATATGCAAAAGACTATCAGGAATCATCTCAGCTGGGTTAATTGTTCCCAGGTTCAGGGCTGATGGAATTTTAATTTAAGTACTTGTGAAGTTTCCCAGAATTATAAAAGATGATGGAAAAGCCTTGGTTTTCAGAAGTGTATTATTAATACCCTGGATTCAGGGAATTTAAGGTTTCAGTCAAATGCATCCCTGGAAAAGAGATTCCTCAGCTGGGGCTTACTACCCTTGGCTGCCTGTTTTGGGATGGAGGCAGGATGGAGAAGCAGCATTTTCTACAAGAACTGACTGTGGCAAGGGCTCGATTCCCTGACAGTCATGTTGACGTCATGTTCTTCAATGTTTGTTTTTATAGCTTGCAAAAAAAGAGGAGTGTTGCCCTATTTTGTGTCACTGCTTTTTCTAGGGTGCTCCTCTTCCCTTCCACCTCTTTCCTTTACCGAACCTGTGCTGAGGATGTGTCATTCCTTCACAGCCCCCTCCCTTTGGATGGGGGAGGAAAAAGGGAAAAAGGGGTGGGGGAGAGGAGCAACGACTCTGTGGTACTGTATAAATAGTTGCTTTATTATCATAAAAAAAAATTGCACTCTAAAGATTTTTAGGATCAAAACATACCAAAGGAAATGTAAAACAAAATTAAAATGAAGTCGGTATTCACATTGTCAGCAGTTATTTTGTCACTGCAAAGCATCTTCTCAAAGGAATATTGTGCAGCACAGCAGCAGCCGAATGAAGCAAGCGGCTCTGGCGTTTACTTAAAAGGGAAGTGCAGGGACATCTTCAAACTGCAGTAATGGATCCCTGGGGTTTCTCTAAAGTCTGATAGTGGCACTGACATTTCCTGTGAAGTTGGAGGCTGGCAGGTTGTTAAAACTTCCCTGTTTTTTTTAACTGCATCAAGTGTTGCTGTAGTTTGTTGAACGTATAAAATCACTTCTCCACCTCCTCCTTTTTAAAAAAAAATTCCAGATATCAATAAAGAACTTGAGAGAGGAAAACACTATAATTATAGCCAAAAAGCTGGCACAATGCCTGCTGTATAAACCCGTTATTTTGGTAGCATAGAATTCGGTACTGGAATAATTCTCTGGGTGGAAACTTGGCAAACATGATCTCAGCCTGCGAGCTAATCTTTTCTTTTTCCTCCTGTAATAACATTTTTTTCTACACTACAGATTTAGCCATTTTAAAATTGTGCATCCTATTACTGAGATTGTGTATGCACAAATGACCTATGTTATGGGTCTCTGGGGTGACGTGAATGTAGACAAGAGATCTGCATGTTAGATTAAAACCCCTTCGCTGGAAAATTGGTGCCCTGTAGATTCAAATACAATTAGCCTTGATCTGAACTGCTGCCGTGAGGGGAGCTGGCTGTTGCTGAGGGTGCCATGGGAGGACTGGGGTCCAGGAGAGCCTGGACAAGGTTTGGGATCAGGATTTTGGGTTGCTGCGTGATGGGGAGCCTTTCTGGTTCTGCTCCTCACCGTTTCAGTCTCGCAGCAATTCCTGTCTTAGAGCTCGCTGGTCTTGAGGAGTAAAAGCCTAAATATTTGCACAGAGTTGAGGATTCGAGTCCATTGTGAAATGGAGCTGGTTTTATCTCCATAACATTGCAAGGGGTGTCATGAGCCACGCACAGAGACCAGGTTTTATGGTTGGTCCTTCTTTTTAAAAGTGCTGAGACACCAGAACATCTTGGTGGAACCGTGAAAGAGCTCAGATAACGCGAGACTCTCGTAACATTTTTTTTTTTTTTTTCATTTTGACCTACATCTTCAGTTTTTAAAGAACAGTGTGCTTGCCTACACTTGCAGGTTCTGGGAGCTGCAGATGCTACAGGAAGAGAGTGAGGTTTGCACTGAAATGCATGCCAGCCTGCCATAAACATCTTTCTAAATGATTAAAATAAGATCAAATCTCTCACTGCTGTTGTCACTCCCTCCAGGGTGCCTTGATGCTCTGGTAGCAGAGGCTGTCCCATGTGTTGGGACTGCCTGGGTGGGAATCCAGGGGCAAAACTCGTGCTTCAGAACTGTGGGATAATTAGTTCCACTTCCCTGCAGCAGAAGGTAGGACTGCAGCCACCTTTGAAATTTTCTTTCCAGAAAGTGGGACGTGCAGTTTGCTGATGTGCTGATTTCCAGAGAAATCAGTCTCTTAAAGAGAGATTCTTCTGGGAGTCCTGGGGCAAAAAAAAAAAGCACTGTTGGAATTGAAGCAGGCTGAGACAAGGGGTGCTCTGTGGATGCTGGTTTGCTTTGGGTGGGTAGCAAACCTTATAACTTTCAACATTTTTCAACTGGAGGCACAAATTCTTTTCCTCCAGCCTGTGCATGGGATTGACTTTGGGCTTTTTGCTCCCAAGGGGCGGTGCTGAGTGCAATTTGCAGCAGCCTGCAGGAAACAGGACCCCTTGGTGGGGACGTGTGAGCAGCGTTGGTGCTGCCGTTCAACCCCTGTCATTGCCTTGTTCTCTATTAAAGCTGAGTGTGGTTCAGGCTGAAACACTGAATTTTGAAGGCACCTACCTGCTCATGGGACGTGCTTAAAAATTAGGGTGATTTTTTAGATAGTGTTAATTACTATGGCACTTCTTGATTAAAGGATCCTTTGGCACTTTGCATCAGCTGGAGATTGTCACTCTTGAAACTTCCTGACTTGCTGAAGGCAATGCTCCTTGTGCTTGGGCTGAAGTTGGTGGATAACCCATAGCAGATTTTGAAGAAATTTTAAATAATTTACGCGTTTGCGTTGTTCTGGGCCATTCTGGCTGACAAGGGAGAAAAGACTTTGCAAATGAAGGGGCACCACTGAAGATTGTGGTGACACAGGAGTTACAAGCCAGATCCAAAACACCACTGAGACTACGGAAAAGCTGCTGTTCCTTTGATGGGGGCCTTTGGGTCAGGCTGGCTCCTGTGCCCAAGATGTGACCCTTAACTGGGTCCTGAGCTCAGCTTGGGCCTAAGGGAGGAGCCAGTGAGAGGCATTTAAAAACATGAGGCAGGTCATGGTCATACCTGGATGGAGTGGCCTCTGCAAGTATTCACAAATCATATTAATCACAAGGTGTGCCACGAAGGCATCCCATTAAAAAAAAAATCATGAGGGCCCAAGGGGAAGGGAACCCAGTGTGCTTTCTTTGCCTTTTTCAGAGTTTATTTTTAGCCTTTGGAGGATCCCTGTTCATGCTGCAGAATTTTTTAGGGAGACAGAAATGTGCATTGAAAACAAAAGTAGATTAACTTCCCTTTGCAAGTCCAAGTCTGACTTCCAGGAGGGGAAGGTGTTTTGGTGGGGTCTTGGTCCCTGGGAAATGAATTTACTGCTATCCCCACAGAGAAGAAGGAAAAAAAGCCCCAACCCTCAAATATTTTATCTTGTTCTTCAGGACCCAAGCAGATCTCTCCCTAGGGACCATAAATTCTTTCCTGGCTGTCACCACTGCTCCTGCACTCTGGTGCAGCACGTTGGGAGAGTGAGCTTTGTTCTTCCACAGCACAGAGGACATGCCACAAATAATTTAAGGGACCATTTTTCTTGTTAGATGACATTAAATATTCTTTACTTAAAAAAAAAAATCCACACCACTTGGCATAAAGTAATATATCCAGTAGAAGGGCAGATGCTGTTTAATAAAAGACACAGCCCTTGCCTCTGCTCTGCATCCAACCTCCTGAATCACTTCCAGCCCGCTCGTACCTCTGCTGCAAGGTGATGAGATGGGCTGAGAACAAGCTCTGTGCTGGACCAAAACTCTTTAAGGACATTGTTTCTACCTCCAATTCAACTGCAGCAAAAAGGAAATTGAGATTTTAGTGCAGCTGATTGGAATGATGTTCTTTTTTAAGCCAAACTTATTTGGGCATCTTCTCCACCTTCAGTAGAAATCGTGTATTCAAATCCTGGTGATGTTGGTGCTGTGGGAGGCTGGGCTGCAGCCCTTTAAATCACAGAATCATGGAATTATTAAGGTTGGGAAAGAGCTCTAAGATCACCAGATTTAACAGTCAAAGGTCAAAGAATGTGTCCTCTGGGCTTGCTTTGGTTCCTGATTCAAGAGTATGATTAAGTCTTAATGGTAGTGGAGATCTGGTGGCTGATGGGGAAAGTTCTCTGGCTTTTAGAGAAGAGAGGTTGGACCAATAAACCAAAGAAAGAGCAAATTTCAAACTCCTCTGCTCATATATTTATTGGGTCTCTTTGCAGTGGAGAAGCAGGCAATAAACTGTCCACAAATATTGATTACAGATGAGAAAAGTAGAAGGTGTAAAGGCAAAAATCTGATTCCTGATGCACTTTCTCACCTCCAGTTTTGGGACCAGGGATGGGGTTTTGCTCCTCTGCTGTATTTCTTCCCTGATACAGAAACAGAATTGAAAAAAAAGAATACATAGGGAAATGGCAACCCCAAACCAACCCTCTCGAAAAGCTGATCCTCTAAGCTTTTTTGTTTCTTTAGTGGACTTTAAGTTTGTCACCTGCTTATCTCATTCCTCCTTTGAGCCTGTGAAAGGCACTTTCACGTGTTTCTAAAACTTTGCTTCAATGCTAAGATAAACATGAATTTTACTGTGTGAGCAGAGATTTTTGGAAACAAGACTTTGAATGGACAAATCTTGTGATTTCAAGGTAAAACAGGAGATATTTTCTTATAAATTTAACTACTGCATTGGCACTTTTGATGTTAGGGCTTTTTTTCCCCCTTTATAATGTATTCTGATTTCCTTGATATTTTCCTTTTTTTTTTGCCCAACCCCTTTCTTGTAATTTCCAAGCAATTCAGTTCTGGCATCTGAACTTGTGTATTTGTGGGGAAGGACTGGACGATGGCTTTCAGATTCCAAGTTTTGTTTGACAGCTTCTTATTCCTTGTAACAATTTCATTTCTAACAGCCAGGAAGCCAGTTTTAGAGCAGCATAGAAAGAATTTCATAGGTAGCATGTACATAGTCAATGCAAAACCACCTCTGCCCCTGCAATGTAGACACTGAAGTGTGTCCATAAATTTAACTGTGATGGTTCCAAAGAGGTGCTGGTGCTGTTGGCAGGGCTGGGGCCTCAGCATTTTCAAACTGCTCCTTTTTTTTCTTATTTTTCCTCACTTCCACATGAATTTTTATGAATGACATAGCATGTGTCTGTGTGTTTTTATGCTTGTGTCCTATTGGGTTTGATCTGGGTGTATCAGGTGTCTGCCTTGCACAGCTCCCATCTATACCATGTTAATTATATTGCTCTGCTCTGACATAATAAACACTGAGCGAGTTGTGAATAGATTATTTACGATGCCACCTGAACTCTAAGTAATTATAGCTGTGTAATTTAGCTTCCCCCTATTTCATTTTATATATAATGCAATATTTCAAAATATTCCAGCGTGCATCTATCTTTAGCTCTGTGTTTGAATGACTAAATTGTGATTCTCTTTCAAAGGTAATATATCAGCAATGCCCTTAAGGGAGGGCGCTGTAGCTCTGTCAAGAGTGATCCATAAACTAATTCCCACATAAACATAGACAATGGATACAGGGAACGAACACACTCCTTCATTCACAGAAAATAATACTGTACTTACCTGTCTGGGTCTGTGTAAGTCTGATGCTCCGCTGTCAATGCACTAGAGGAAGGTGTGCAATACATCTCAGCCTAATGGGTTTTAATGCACGACTTTTCCTGCAATTCAAGGTGTTGGGACAAAATTAGTATTGGGCAACAAATACCTTGCAGCAAATGGAAGGAAAGTATTAATGTTTACAGCTGGAGAAGTAAAATTACTTCTGTGGGGATGTTATTTGAG
The DNA here is from genome assembly GCA_013397775.1 of Eulacestoma nigropectus. NCBI lineage: Eukaryota > Metazoa > Chordata > Aves > Passeriformes > Eulacestoma > Eulacestoma nigropectus. Next base: position 208,227 of record VZTE01003195.1, read on the forward strand.
GCTGACTGTTGGTATTTGTTCATGGGCTGTGAGGATCCCACTCCAGTACCTGCTGCTGCCTGGTCCTGTGGAAACCAGACCTGTGCGTTATTGAGCTGCTCTTCAAGGAGGCACAGCAAGTGCTGGGGTGCGAGAGGCTCTGACAGACCCGGTGTGAGCAGGGATGCTCAGGGACTCTGGGCGCTTCCTGGGGGATTAGCAGTGCTTGAATATTGCCAGCAGCGTGTGAGGGTGCTGGTCCCTCTTCCACCTGGCTCTCACCGGTCAGCACAAGCAGGTGTGGAGTGTTTTAGCTCTGTTCCTTGCTCTGGCACCCAACAGCCACTGACTTTTGGATCCATGGCCCCAGCATCCCTTTGCCTCAGTTTCCTCAGCTGTAAGTCCTGTAAAATACCTCTCGCTTCTTAAACAAATGACACGACATTATTCAGTATTTGAACTAGGGCTGGATGCCTCTCTAGAATGTGCTGAACAAGAAGTTATAGACTTAAATGATCTTTCATACTGAGTTAGGAGTCGGGAGATCACAGAACCACAGAATGGAAGGGACCTTAAAGACCATCTTGTTCCCACCCCCTGCCATGGGCAGGGACACCTTCCACTAGCCCAGGTTCCTCCAAGCCCTGTCCAACCTGGCCTTGAACACTTCCAGGGATGGGGCAGCCACAGCTTCTCTGGGCACCCTGTGCCAGGGCCTCCCCACCCTCACAGGGGAGAATTTCTTCCCAATGTCCGATCCAAACCTACTCTCTCTCAATTTAAAGCCACTCCCCCTTGTTGTGTGACTATGTGCCCTTGTTTAATCAACCTCAAATATTTGCATTTTTGTTTTGCAAAGTGCTTTGAGATCCTCATACCAAAGGTAGTGTAAATGCAGTGTATATCCTCTCATATCCTTGTAAACCCATCCAGTATGATTTTGCCCTTTTTTATTTCCATGGACCCTTCTGGGCTCATTCTTGTGGTTCCTCCACACAAAGCCCTGGTTGGTGACAGTGGCCTGGAACGGGGGAGCAATCCCACCCAGGGCTCCTGGAGTACCAAAGATGTGCTCACGTTTACATCAATGAAAAGATACTTATGAGAGTCAGAATCTCCTTTTCTTTTTCTTTCCTTTTTTTTTTTTTTTTTTTAATTAAAAATGTCAGGATTCAAACTTTACATGGGATTTGTGATGGCTCCAATTCCCGGTTGGCATGTGTGAGGCAGCACCCAGGAGATTCGAGGTTTCCATGACATCATACGGTAACTGTGAGCCTAACAGTTAATTAAATACTATATCCATGTATTCTAGTTAATTGATGCTTCCTTTACATGGTTTATTGTGCTGCAAACTGGTATTGCTTCTGTCTCAGTGAGCAAACACAGAGAGGGAGAGGGAGAAGGAGATGGTGGGATGCTCCCGCTGGCGGCTGGGGAGAGGGAGCTGTTGGCACACGGCTCCGTGCCCAGGGGCATCCTCGAGGAGAGCCCAGCGTCACCTGCACACCAGGGGCTGGAGGTGGCTCTGCGGGTCAGATGGAGATCTTTTATGAATGAGCTGAGCCGAGCCTTGGGAGTGAAGCGCAGGCACAAGCAAGCTGTGCCTTTTTTTTTCAAGCCCAGCTTTGTCTGGGGTTTCTCTTTATGCAGAGGAGGGTGCTCCCTTATGTTTATGCGGTGCACAAATGTGGCATCACCTCTCTGACAACTGTCCTGCAGGAATGTGACTCTGCCCAGACCAGAATCTGGGATAAAGCTGGACCTCTCCTGCCTGCTGGCCTTAAGGGAGGGGGGAAAAAATATCATCTTTATTTTTTCAGCAAATAAAAGTGTTTTGAGTCAGGCAATCCAGCTTTATTGGGAGTCGGTAACATAACACGATCTGGCAGCGGGGTCTGAGCACTGACCTCCAGCAGCACACCTCAGTCTCCGGCAGCTTTCCTAAAGGGTGTTGAATCCCTCAAGGAAAAGCAAGCCCAGGTGGGCTGCTGTGGTCAGGCCACCTGCAGAAAAGGGCAGGGCACATCACCAGGCTCGCCTGCAGAGGTGAGCACAGTGTTAAATGATGTGCCCACGGTGTGCATGACCTTGTCTGCTGACAACACAGCTGTGTCAGTGTGGAAAGATGATAAAAATTTACAGTGCCCACAAAAATTCTGCCTGATATCTGCCTCTTTCTCCTGCCTTGCCCAACTCCTGCTGGCAAAAGTCCAGGTCTGCTTTAACCTGCTTGTGTGCATCAGGGTATACTCACCTGTTCTTAAGACTGAGGCTCAAATGCTGCTGCAAGGAGGAAAGAAAATATTTTTGTTTCAGGGATTTCAATCCAGAATGTAATTTCAGCAGCTTTTTACCAGGAGTTCATTTGGCTCATAGTCTCAGACTGTGACAGATTTTCTAGTCTCCTGATCTGACCTTCTGCAGCACTGGGGTGATTTGTGTGCCTGTGTGTGGGAAGGAGAAGGGGATTTGTTCAATGCTGAAACAGGACTGAGAGAATTTAATTCATAGATGATGAAAAAACCCTGGTTTTGGCTCAGACTCCAGATGTGAACCTCTAAGACACATCTGTAGGCTGCTGTGCATTGCTGATACTGAAGATCCTAAAGCATTGAGACGCTGCCAAAGTTGGCATCAGGAGCATTTCTTCACTTAAACTCCCAAGGAAAAGCTATTCTGGATGTTTCAAATGAGAATGTTTTGAAGAAAAGTGTCATACCCTATGTGAAAACCAAACATTGGTTGCCTTTTCTCTCTTCCTCTTTGTCCTCTTCCCTTCTCACCTTTTCTTTCTCACCAAATGTATCATTTCTCTTCTGGAGGAAGGTAGGATACTGCAAGTGTGATGACAAACACATCTAAGGATGACATTGTAGGGTTTCCATGTTTGCTCCCTCATGACAACTTCCAGGGTGTGTTTTTTCAAGCTCACAGCTCTTGTCCACTTGCAGCTCTGTACTTCTGGTGAGGTGAAGAAACACTTTAAGAGCCATCACCCTCAAAATGTTTGCTTGTTGCTGTTGGCCTGGACTTCTTCCAAAAGGCAAAGTGGCCCCAGCCCCATGAACAGACACTGTAGATGAAGCCAGTTCAGATGGAGGGAGAAATGAAAGACATTTACATCCCATTTCAGTAATACCCCTCCAAATTATCACCTCTCTGATCCTACCACCATGCCAAGTGCTCCAATGGTGGTGCACTTTGGAAAAGAGTGTCTTCTATAATGTCTTCTATTAAAGGTAGGGATTTTTTTCTGTAATTCTCTTTAGTGTTGCCTTTAGAGGCCCCTCTATGTGGCTCCTTTCACTTCTAATTACTGCACTAGGAGATTACAGTGTGGTGCTGGCGACAGAGAGAGAGAGGAAGGGGGAGGAATGGGATGGTGGAGAGGGAAAGATTTCTGTGGTAATTTGCATTTAAAGCTGGCACTCAGCATTATATCTCCCTGTTCACCCATTGTCTATAAACATTTTAGCTCTTCCTTCTGCCTCATCAGAATGAATTAAGCATTTTCATTGCACCACCAGCCTAATTAGAGTCATTTACTATGTTGACACAAAGGGTTTTTTTATGAGCATCTCAGCTTTAATACACTACAGCAACATTGGAAACCTCCGATCAAAAGGTAAATGTTTGGGGGTCAGAGATATTTTTCAACATTCTCCCAAGAATACAAACAACTTCCTGGGGAGGTGACGTGTGCGTGCAGCTCTGCCGGGGCCGCAGGGGGCTGGGGCACTCGTGTGCTGCTCCTGCCTCCCACTTGCGCTTGTTGGAAGGGCTTGGCTCAGCACAGAGGTGGCTTCATGTTCTGCAGGTGCTGAGCAGCACAAAGGCTTTGGTGGGTGAAGCCAAAGGGCAGATCCTTGGCACAGATGGAGGGGGTGCAGAGATGGGCTGCTCTGAGCCTGAAAAGTCTGTGCACGTTGAGCATATTTGACTCATGGTGGATCTCAGGGCTTCCCTGGAGCTGAGATCTCCACATGGGCAAGCCATGCACTGAGGCATTGAGATTTTGGAGGGGTTTTCATGTCTGTAGGCACAATATCAAGTGAGCCAATGCACAATCTCTTACACCCTCCATCAGGAGAAGATAGCAGGGTGTGAATTACTCTGGATTTTTGGTGTCCACATGCACACTAAAGAGATGACTGTGTCCTTACATAAAGCCTGGAGGCTTTGACTCTCTCTAACCTGATTTTCAAACCTGTTGTATTGGCATAGGAAAGTTACGTTACAATCAAACCCCAAAGAGTAGGAAATGGTTTCGTCTTGGTTTCAGAGTTCAGAGATGCAAGTGCTCTGTCACAACAGTGTCACCTTTGTGCTGAGTGAATTAGTCACACCTCAGAAATCTGCCACAGATCTTAGGAATTTGTGTATATTTACAGGATTGTAAATATTTTCTGCTAGTTATGCGAGTCATATTTACCAGTTTAGAGTCCTCAGGTTCAGCTTTTCCAAATTGCTGTGACATTTCACATCTTTATCATGTCTGATCTCTTCTTGGATTGTTTCTATAAAGATGTATTTGCTCAAGGCAGGAAGCCCATGTTTCTGGTAAAGAAGGTTGGATGTTCGGAGCCTTCTCTTCAACAGGCTGAACTGTCCTGGCTTTCTCAGCCTTTCCTTTTTGGAGACACACTCTGGGCCCTTCACCATCTTTGGCCCTTCTCTGAACTTCCTATGTGTTCACATCTCTCTTGTACTGGGGAGCCTGGTGGTGCTGGAGAAGTTCCGTGCAGGGGAACAGCTTGAATAGGTGAGGTTCCTTCAATAATAACCATGGTTCCAACCATGGCCCACACCTGGACATCTCTGGATCCCACCTCTTCCAGAGCAGCTCTGTGGTGCTCCTGACTGTTGCTCTCTAATACAGGAATTGCTTTGCAACAGTCCATGATATCAGCTGCCCTGTGTTTTACTCTGTCTAAAAATACTGTGTAGTAGATGTGAGTAGAGAGAATGAGAACCTAACTCGGCTTCCTGGACCTTTAAGGAGTTTTGGTTTCTTTTTGTGCTTAAATGCCAGTGTTTGCTTGGTCTGCAGGACTGGCTCCAGTTTCTATGGGGTTTAATGCTTTCTCTGTGGGGACAGTGTTCATTTTCCTAGTGGTAGTTGCTTTTATATTTAGGAAAGGGGAGCTGAATGTCTTAATCTTCTAGAATCCATGTCACTAGATCCTAGAGCAGGCCTTGCTCTGCATCCCCTCTCCAATGCTGCTGCCATGCCCACTGCTCCGTGGGATCAGAGCTGTCCTCACCCCGTGGGCTGCATGGCACAGCACAAATCAAGGGGCACCTGCAACCTATAAGTTAAGAGTGTGAATGTAAACCTTTCCTCGGGGTAAGAGCTGTTATTACCTCACACACTGCGTAAAACCCTTTTCTCCCCTCCTTGCGTGCAGTGCCGGGGCTCTCCTGTGTTCCCCTGTGCCCCTGTATGTGTCCATGTGTAGGCACACATAAGCTGGCCACGAGCTTGCTCTCTTCTGGGAAATTAAATACTTATTTCCATAATCCTTCCAGGCCTAGATAAAGCCTGATGCCTCCCCTGAACTCCTTAAACCAGTTGCTGTGCTTAGATGTGTTTGTGCCCCGTGCTGTCCAGGTTAGGGCCAAATTTCAGCCAGAGTGAATAGTTCCTACAGCACCTAGGAGCAGCAGGATGTTCTGGAGGAGAAGCCTGATCTTAGAAATGTATCCCTGGGATCACCAGAGCCTCAGGCATCTCTAGCTACATCTGCATCTTGTAATTATTCTACAGACTACAAGGAAAAGTGAAGTGCTGCTTTAATTTACACATTTTCTGGCCTCTCTGCATTTGTTTCTTAGTCAGAGACTAATGGTTAGACCACTGGACTGGAACCCAGGAGACCTCATTTATTTCAGGCTATACTACCAGCCTGCTGGGGAGCCGTGACTGAGCCTTTCCCTTCCCTCTGCTGCTTCCCCTCCACAAAGAGGAGGTAGCAATGGTGAACTTGTTTGTAAAGTTTCTGATAAAATAGCAGCAAGTGAGATCAAATATTAATAACATAGTCCAGCAAAAAAAAAAAAAAACAAAAGGATTTTAGGCACCAAATTATTAGAGGGGTTAGTTAGTTACCACATTATTTACATGTTAGTAGTAGGGGAGAAATTGCTTTTTGCTTTACTGCTTCTTTTTAGTCACTCTGCTAAATGCTTTGAATGTCCAGAGAGCCAAAACTCAGCACCAGGGCTAAGGTGGCCTACAGCAGAGCCTGGAGGAGGGGGAGAGAGGGAGCAAGGGTGGGGGCTGAAGAGGAGGGGAAGGTGTTAGAGGGGGAATATTGGATGGGAAAATAGAGCAGAGTGGGCAGATTGGAGAGCGACAGATTGTGAAAGCGGGGGAGAGAGAGAGAGGGGAGAAGAGATCCTATTAGAAATACCATGTGTGTGCCTGCATCGAGGGCTGTGCACGCAGGGAGGAAGGGACGCGGCGTCTCCTGGAATATTATTCAAGCAATCACATGAATCCTGTATTAGATAACTCCTCTGGTTGGTTAGCACTGCGAGGGCCGTAAACGTGTTCTGCTTTAATCCCAGACACAGCACGTTCTTAATCTCAAACGCATCAGACTTTTTCTGGAGGGTTCCTGGGGGGCTGCTTTTTTCAGGAGCAGCGAGATGCAGGAGTTCAGGGTCTCTGCAACCTCAGGGTGCTCCTGCTCCTGGGGTTCATCCACCATCAGCTCTCCAGGACTGAGGAATTTGTTCCACCTAGGAAAATGGCTACTGCCCTGACACAATGTGTTGGGGGCGAGTTCGGTGAGGAATAGACTCCTGGAAAATCCCTTCGAAAGAGGATTAGTAAACCCCCAAGCCTTCCTCCTGAATTGTCGAAAAATCAAACTTAAAGGGTCTGAGTTAAACAGGCGAAACCTGAGAAATGTTGAAATCGGACTCAAAACTCCGTATTGACACCATCAGCCTTAATTTACCCCAGAGTACAGAAATAAAAATTCATAGAGACATGATGAAAGGCTGAGAGTATCAGACAAGAATCCAGAGACTTAACCCTGAATTTACTGCTCCTGCAACGGGTTTGAGCTCAGAATATTTTCCATTGTGCAGATGTAGATTTCCCAGTTTGTATTTTTGTGGTGAGTTTTTTTTTATAGTTTACTGAATTTGCAATGTGTCTTAGAACCAGAATAGATGTGGTTTACTGTCATTTCTCTGTATGTGTGTGTGGATGTTCACATATATGTCTTCGAGCATTTTTTTATGTTGGTATCATTCACAATACAAGCACAATAATTACGTTACTATTGCTCCTGTGTAGATTTTGAGTTAAAACGCTTTTCGCAGCTCGGGGATGTACATTTTACCCAGTATAACTTTATTTGAAAAATTAAAAAAAAATCATCCTCCAAGTAGAAAAAGATAATTTGATTCACATGGAAGGGGGACAAAGTGAATTGGCAAATTGTGGGCAGGTGCTGGGCCAGCTTCCTCCACATGAATTTGTTAATGCTTCTTAATCCTGACCTGCAACACCCTGCCTGGCTAATGCTGTGGCCTCTCATGACCAGGAATTGCAGACTGCTGAGTTGTGTGGCACTGGGCTGGGATTTTGTCTTTTTCTTTCATTTTTTTCCCCTGTGTTGTAGGTTGCTTACTACATTTCATTTGTGACCTAGATAGGATTTGAATCCAATTCTCTAAATTTTTTGTGAGAATGGAATTACTCCACTTCTCTTTGTGTGCATGCACATCTATGCTTGCACATTGCCCCCTGTGAAGAAATTTCCACTGCACAGAGATGAAAAAGTGTTATTTTGAAACAGAGCCCCCAATCTATATTTCTTTAAATTGAACCTGGCAGCTTAACACGCTCCCCTTCCTTTTCTTTTGCTGCTCTCTTAATTTGTAAACGGGTAATTATTTGTTGGGGGTTTTTCTTCACATTTGGGTGGATGCAACGTGGAGCTGAGTGTTGCTATGCAGATTCCTGATTTTGATGGCAGGAACATAAAGCTCTGCAAAGAAGGGCGTCATCTCGGCAATCGGGGGACGCGTGCTCTGACTCGTGCCTGTGATTTCATCCTTGCAGCAGCGTTCCCCACCCCGATGACTCCCTGAGCCCAAACAGAGGCCGAATTTTGGGCTGCAAATGAGAAGATTAAAAGTTGGGATAATGGTGTTAATAGGGGGATTAATAGGACACGCGGCGGGTTTGCGAGGAAACGCCACGTCGCGCTCCCAAAATACAACTTGTGTAGGGAAGCATTGTCGCTCCCGGTTTTCTGTTTTGGTGGAAAAGCAGCTGTTTGTTTTTTATAACTGCATACCTATAAAAACGTGTAAATATATGCATCACCCAGAAAAATAATAGAGAAACCAGAACATCTGTGGAGTTTATATAATGGAAACTGAGCATTTTTCGTTTGCACTTAAAAATAATGCAAACTTCCCCTACACAGTTGTATTCTGTCTAATTTGTCCTCTTTCACTATTTTTCACTATTTTTCTCTTTTTTTTTTTGCTTGCAAGTTGCTGAATTGAACAAACAATATTGAAGTCAGTGTTGTCCCTACCCCGCTGTACACTCTGCCTTTTTCTGCATGTTTTTCCTTCAGTTGCTGACAAAGGCAGGAGCCCAAATGCTGGGTGATTATGGTCAGGTTTTCCAATCTTTCCATCAGAGCTATTACTTCAAATTATTAATAACTCCATTCCAGGAGAGTCATAACTGTCATGTAAATGCATCTTTCCCTGTATATATAATACAGGAGCCTGAGAGAGTTTTCAGAACAAGCCAAAGAACATGGTGAAAATTAATGTATTTTCCCAGGTTAGGTTGTAAGGACTGAATTCACAAATGTGGACTTTTTTTTTTAACCAACAATTTTTCATTTATTTTTAATTTAATCACATGTTTTAGTTTTCAGGCACATTCTGAAAAATGATCTTTATAAAATATGCAGTCCTCTTCACGGTCTTATTACATCACTACTGCACTGGGAGAGACATCTCTCCAAATTGAAAATCTTTAATGAATTGTTGTTTTATTTTAGGATCCCTTTAGGTTTCCTAGAACATTCAGTCTGAGTTGTCTGTCTGAAGGAATTCTGACCTAACAAATCAAAATAAAAAAATATTCTGCAGCCCTTGACCTAGCTCACAGCAAGCCCCTGTGTTATAAAACAAAGGGTTGTGGTGATGGGGGAAAATCCCACTGTGAAGTAGAAAATCAGCATTATTGCTTAGCTGAGGATTTGGAATTAAATCGCATGTGAGATTTAAAAATTTGATGGAAAATTGTGACCTTCTGCCTTACCTGCAACTGTAGTGGAAGACAGTGACCCTAGAAGAATGTGATTTATTGATGAGATAAAGTGAGCTATAAAATATGAGGAGGATGGGTTATTGTCAGTAAAAAGCATAAAGACAAGGGAAAAAAAAAAAATCTAAACCTTAATTGTCGGTGAAGGAATTATAGAGGAGGAAAGAGGGAGATGAAGGGGAGAACGAGAGCATCCCCAGTGGCAAAATGGTTAAAAGAGATGACTGAAATCCAGGAAAAAATCAAGCAGTCAAGTAGTTAATTGACTTTGCTTTAATCAGCCCAATGAATATTCATTAGTGTGCTGGTCCTAATCATGGGGGCCATGTTGTCCGCATTTAGCAAGCGCACGCTCAGCATCATGCATGCCTCAACAGCTTCCCTTCCTCTCCGCACTGACATTAAATTTAGAGGCTTTGCGCCTTCCCAGCTCGAAGGGAGCGGGATTGGCCCAGCTGCTCGCTCCGAGATGCCATAGCAACCCCTGGCTCGTTGCCTTGGAAACATTTTTTTTTTAATTTTTTTTTTTTTTTTTTTGTGAGGGCCTGAGCCAGTAATCCATAGGCTTAACGTAGAAAATATGTCTTTGTGGGGCATGTGTGTATAGATATAGAGATGTAAGGCAGAGATTGAATGGGCGGAAGGCGAGTGTGTCTTCCATTGTGCGGCTTTCACGATGGGAATGGGGTAAGGGATCTCCTCCTCCACAGCCCAAGCTCTGCTGTGGTTTATGAGCTTTACATTTTTTATTTTATTTCATTTAAATTAAAAATGCATCACCTCTCTCTGTTCACTTCCAGACCCGTTCAAAGGGAGGAGGAATATTCCTCTCTGCCATAACACTCCCCTCCCCACCCCAGGAAGAAGCAGCGAGTGCTTTAAGGGCTATAGGACCCTATTATCCACATCGAGTTGAAGTTCCTCCTCCTGAAGGAGGTGGGTCTGGAAATGAGCTGCCCCATAAATCAATGGAGAAGTGCAGGCATGGAGCTGGAGTCACGGAGCGGTGAGTGCGGCTGCTGCTCCTCACGTTCTGGCTGCTTCTCCCTTCCCGGGAGCAGGGGGAGGCTCCTGCCGGAGATTGGTTCAGCCAACGCAACTCCAATCCCACTCCAGCCCCTTAATATTCCAGATGTTGCTGGGGAAAAAATGATGATGTCCTTATCCTGGTGTTTTAGGAGTAGTTGGTGTTTCTGCCTTCCTGAAAGCAAAATACGAGAAAAGCAGCAAAGTCCCCAGCTGTGTCAGACCCAGCATTCTGAGCTTTAAAAATAGAATTTAAAAGGAAAAAAAACCCCAACCAAACAACAAACTACCCTAATATATTCAGAATGCCTGCAAGGAATTTTGGAGCTGGGAAATCCAAATGGTTAATGTTGTCTGGTAAATAAAGCTCATCCCTTAAAGCAAATAAAAAAAAAAAAAAAAAATCCTGACCCAGTGAGGCATCATCTCCAATGGAACAAAACAGCTGCAGGGAAAATGTGCAAAAACAACCCATCCTCTTTGGACTCGGGCTGTGCGCGTGTGAGGTGCCTTGTAAAACACTCAGAGTAAAGATGAAAGCTGCGCAGGAATCCAGAAATAGTCCTGAAGATTAAGCAATAGGTGCTTTCAAAAAAGCATTAGTAATTTCCTAATATTCTCTTCTATTGTGCTTTTTTTTTTTTTTT
>VZTE01003195.1:219223-244427 GCA_013397775.1 Eulacestoma nigropectus
TTTAATAGCTCTTGAGATAGAGCAGAAATGGCTACAAGTGAAAAACTAATTCAGAAGCTGCGAGAGGAATTGGGTTTGGTCTCTACGAGAGGGTTTTTTTTAATGTTTCTATTATCGTTATCTTAAATTATTCAAAAGTGTCATTTTGAGCTCACGGTGCAGGCACATGGTTTAATGAAAGCAGATGAAGAAGGATCCTCCTTATTGAGGAAAAAAAAAAAGGGGGATCATTGTCCCATCTCCTGCCACTTGTGATTGGAAAGGTCCTCCAGGTTCAGCATCGTGTCCTGGGGGGAGTATAAATGGAAAAGAGGGCTCATTTTTTTGACCCATCAGGAAAAAGTTCTGTAATGATGCTAAAAATGTGGGGATATTGAGGGCTGGTTTCCCAGGGCAACACAGAAAGGGGCAAACTTTGTTTTGCCCTGATTCCCATGTCCTGAATGGCACCAAAATCCCATTAGAAATCTCTGGAGGGTGTAGGGCTCGGGATGGCAGATTGTGTGTTGGCCAATGGTCCAGGCGCCAGTTCTGGCCAATGTGAGTGGGAAAATGTTTCTCAACATCTGTATCTGCACGTAAGAAGATAAGGTTAATCAGCCTCCAGTTCCCCATCAAAGAGAACTACTGTGGTTTTCAACATTTTTAAGTGTGAAAGGAAAAAAGTCTTCCGCCCACGACCAAATGTCAAGATTGAAGGCTGGTGGCTTGATCTCCACGGTCTTCAACAGCTTCCATCTGGCTCGGGCAGCCCTGCTGCCATCCTGAGCACAGTTCAGTGGGGGTCATTTCCGGCAGGAAAAGATGGATATTTTGGGAGGAGGAGGGGTTTAGGATGCTTTTTAGTGGGTTTTACATTTGTTTCTTTGTGGTTTGGTTTTTGTTGGCTTGGGTTTGGTTTGGTTTGGTTTGTTCGGGTTTTTAAACAAAATTTAAATTCACCAGTAATTATAGCTGCAAGAATGGAGAGGAGAGAGAATTGTGAAATGCATGAATCAAGAAAGAGCTGATTTAAAGTGGCCTATCAGAGCTCCTGGGAAAGATCATTTTATCCCAAGAAGCATTGAGGCAGAAGGACTCATAGGATCCAAGAGTGGCAGAGCACTGATGTGAGACAAAGAACTCCTGGGGAGGGGGTGAGGAAGAAAAGTAGGTTAAAAAAATATTTACAGTGAATTTCCAGAGGAAATTTTTAATCTTGATAGATCCATTTCTCTACAAAAATCATTTTAGGAAATTTCTCAAATGTGTTTAAGAAGTCCGGACCAAAGTACACTAGAGAAAATCCTCTATGTAGCCCTACTGAGTAGCATTTATTAAAAAAAAATTGTAATGGGAATGATTTTATTTTTGTGTTCTGAATTTGTTGATTCAAATCTCTGAATGGAGTTTCTCTGCTTACTTGTGGTTAATTTTGAGAGCTGTTGGTGGTCCATTGAAAAGGCCCGATCAATTAATTTTGTGTGGGGAATATACAATCAAACACTGAGCATGGTGACACTGTCCCTTAGGCCCATAGGGCCATGGGCTTGGCATCTCCTCTTGGGGCTTTTCTGTGGTTTGAATCTGGTTTGTGCTGGTACAAATGACTATGAAGGTGAAGGACAGGACTGTTCCTCTTGGAAATCAGCATGGAGGAGAAACAAAAAAGGCAATGAGCCCCTGCTCGCAAGGGCAAGGCAGCATGTGTTGCTCGGAGGACCCACTCTGCATTCAGAAAGGGTTGAGTAGTTTGCCATGGTGCTGGTGGAAATGCATCAAATTGCTCTGGTTTGCATGAGGGATCATCCTGCAGCTTGTGCTGGTGGTACCTGGAAATTCATCCTTTGTTAACCTGGTGTTGTTTTAATTTTTCTGTTGGGGAGCAGAAAAATATATTGAGTTTGGTGATAAACTACCCTGGGGAAAATGAGATGTCTCAGAGCAGTTTTGGGCCAGCCTTGGTTTCAAATGTGGCAAAAGGCAAGAAAGCAAAGAGCTGGAAGGAAAAAGCCACTTCTCCAAGTGAATAAAGATCAAAGAACTGATGTTGTCTGACGAAAATGAGGATATACTTATGGAGAATATTTTTTTGCAAAGTTTAATCTGAACAGCTGTAACACTATGCAAAGGTAAAACTAAAGCATACAGAGCTTTTTAAAAATGGTATGCAGATATAATTTCTTCTTTTGATTTGTTCTATTTTCCTTTTTTTTCTTAGCTACAAAATATCCAGTACTCTTCAGGAACAAGAAGCCCCCAAGCCTAACCCACCAAAAAGCAAGGTAAGCCTCGATTAATTTTTCTTTTTCCTTCATTCTTAAGTTATCAGTAACTTGGATTTTTTAAAATGGGTTCCAATCTTGGAGTACAACAGCATTGTATCTGCTGAGCCCCAGAGCCAGTGTGTGCACAGAAAGGTGGTTTTTGTGTTAGTGCTGCAAACCCAGAGCACGGTTCCTCCCCAGGTGTGCCCGAGGAAGGTGCACACACCTCGGAGGGAGCACGTTTGAGACGGCTGCTCCCTCCTCTCAAAGGCTGCTTAGAAAAGCACCAAGCAGCCTTGCTGGTGCCATTTCATGCCTGATGCCTTCACTAAAGCTGGAGGCAGAGCAGGCAGGGAGCTGGAGGTCAAGGGGCAGCTCAGCTCGATGCATCACACAGCCTCCCTTCAAATCTTACCTGCCCAACCTGCGAAGCTTTTGCAGCGAGGCAGGGTGCAAACCAATCCCCCTCTGCAATTAAAGATGGAAAAGTCCCTTCTTTTATGCAATTGTGTCTCTTCTCATCTCTATTTTTGTCATTGGCTGACAGGGTGGGAAGGCAGAAGGAAAGGATGGGGAAGGAAGCACCAGAGAGAGGAAAATTACCATCAGATCAGGCAACGAAGTGAGAAGGGAGAGAGAAGGAGAAAACAGAGGCTAATTCCTGAAGCTGCCCCCTGCAAAGAGAGTTCAGGCTCCTTTACACATGCTTAAGCCATAAAGCCCTAACTTAAGTAGGTTTCTCTTCCGAGGAAGACTCATCCCCTGCCTCAAATCAGCAACATCAAGCAATGTGCTTCTGAAAATACTGCCCCAGTGGTGGCTGGGGCAAGGCTGCTGCTCTGCTCTGGGTTTTATCTTAAACTCCTGGGCTATCAGTCAGACAGGCAGTTGCTCCCATGCCTCTCAAGAAATTCAGATACCAATTGCAAACAGAGTTCAGGGAATAAGGAATAGGTTATTCTGCCCAGCTCAGCCATGGCATGCTCCAAGCAGAGGGGCAAGCCCAAAGCAGTCACCTTCTGCTTGTAAACCATGGCAAGTGGTGCAGAGATTTGTGTTGGGTCATTTCCTGTTGGAATGGGAGGAGGGCATGGTGCTTGTCTTAGGTTTGTTGATTTAGGAAGCTGTCTAAAAGTTGAGATTTCAGAGAAATTTGGGGTTTGGCTTGGAAGAACTTGCTTTTTCACTGAGAACCTAACTACTGTTCAGCTTACTGCAAAGTCTTGAATCAGGAAGAATGCGTTGCATTAAATTGTTCCACAGAACAATGATTTTTGGAAAACAAAATGACAATAACCAAAAAGAAAACCCCAACAAACAAAATAATATTTATTTCTGCCGTGGCAGCTCTGTGAACCGAAAATGGGATGTTTTGTTTTGCTGGGCTTATGTGCAGAAAGTGATTGTATCCAGTTGCAGACAAAAATTACATCTGGGCCTTGGAAGGGGGCAAAGGAGGGTGGGAAGATCTATGTCTGCAGAATCACTGATGCAGGAAGATGCAAGTGCTGTGTTGTGTCTAGTTGCATCATGTGTGAATCCATCAGCGACTTAAAGAAACAGCAAACTCGGTGCAACCTCTTTCTGTGGTTTTTCCATCTGCTCCCTGATCTGCTGGTGTTGAATGTTCAGCTTTGCCATCTCCTACCCTCGAGATGTCCTCTGTGGGAGCTCTGGGTGATTTTTCTCAGCTGAAAAAGTACCCAGGAATGTCTGCAAACTTTTGTGAAAAAAACCTTTGTCAAATTGTTACTGTGAATGCTGCACTGTTGTTGTATCACTGCAATGTTTGTTGAGGACTTCATGAGGACAGTGTCTGTTAAAATTTTGCTGTCTTCTGTCTTAACACACGAGTAAGATAATAATTATGGGTGGGAGAAAAGGCTACTTCAGCTTCTAGTTTTGGGTGCAAGTGTGGGACTTGAGTCCATAATGTGCTGATTGTGAGATCAAAGCTGTTCTGTGAAACTGCTGATTGAGTCTAGTCTTGGGTAGAATTCTTCTCCCAAACCCTTGTGCACGACTTAGTGTTTTACTCTAAACCCAATCCTTCTCTCACATTGTTCGTTGAATCTCAGGAGAGTTGTCTGCCTCCACAAGGAATCTGTCAGCCCACTACCAACAAGCTCATATCCATGTCTTGACCTGCTCAGGGACTGACCGTTTTCATTTTTAGCCCAGTTTTTTCTTGGGAAAACAGTTCTGTGCCATACGAAGCAGTGTGTAGGTGTCTCTGTCTATCAGTTTCCATAATATTTTTTTAAGCCTGTCAGCTAATCTCTCCCAGTTTTGACAGAGGTAGAAGTCTCAATGATATTTAATTCCTAATAGTTTTTCAGCATGGGCAGTGGGGGAGAGAGCAAATCCCATTGCTACTCCCCCTGAAAGGAAGAGAGCTGCACACTTTATACCTCTGTTGGACATCAGAAACTCCACCTCAGCAGAAGGTATTTTGAAAAATCGGGCAGAAATACCACTGTTCATTTATTTGCCATTTGCTCACTCACCCATTGAAGGATTGGCTTTTTCAAATGAGCGATGGCCACCACAGAATGGTTCTGGGGCGCTCTGGCTCTGTTGTGCTGGGCTGGAGGTTGGCAAGAAGGTGGTAGGAGCTGGGTCAGACCTAGGTGCTTCTCTTCCTGCCTGTCCCAGGACGTCCTCTCCCAGTACATCCTCATTTGTAATGATTACAAAAGACTTGTAATTAACATCTGAAATACAGCCTTAATTACTGTGGGTGGTTTCAGTATTAGTGGGGTTGGTACCACACGGGTTTTGGACGTTCTGCAGGAACGCCCATGGTTTCACTGACCCATAATGAGAGCAAGGATAATGCTAGACAGAGCAGAACCCCCAAAATGTTTTGTAGTGACAACGGGCCGTGCTGCCTTTGCTCTGCAGCAGTTGCAGGAACTGTACATTAATGTGAGACAATGACACCGCCCTGATGTTGGCCAAGTTTTGTGCTGCTGAACTTTACACAAACGCCTCTGTGGAGAATGACTTGAGTCAGACAAGAAAAAAGCTGAAAAGCTGTTGGCTGCTACCCTAGAGATCCTCTAGCGGTCCCACATCCCCTCATTGTGCCGTCATTTGTGCGCACGAGTTTATTACCAGAGAAGGGCTGTTGTGTTAGCAAAGACCGTCCTCAATGGTGGCAATTTGGTTTTGTCATGGTAATACAGCGTCGATGCACTGCAGACACAAAAGTGAGTTCTGCATGGCTTGGCAAAGAGATTTTCACATAGCTGCTGGGTGAGTCCATTGGTTTCTCAGTGTTCCTGAACAGGAGTGGGTCAATGGCAATTTTTAGGAAGGCAGATGCCCCTTGCTGAGCTTGTCTGACTATAAAGTGCTACACAAGACGTGCGACGTACATAGCATCCTCAGCCCTCTGTGTAACTCACAGACTGTTAAAAGTGCACAGCAGGAATGAGAACACTTTTAATCCACTGAATTTGCTGTTTAGCATGACCTGAATAATCCGGTGGGGCTAACGTGATCTTCAGCACTAGCACTCAACTGCCTGTTATCCCCTTTGAAGCTGCAGGATATCAAAAATATCTGACTGGTTTGGACTTGGATAGTGCCTGTGTGTAATTTGTTTTTCAGTGATATTGTTCCAGGCTCTGCTGTTCTCAATGCCAGTGAAGCTGTTCCTGTGTGAACTTTTTAGATAGGATCTCTCTCGATCATGCTACTTCTTCTGTTGACCACAGCTGCCTGTTCATCATCACTTCCTTTATGTTTTCTCTTTGGTGGGAAATGAAAAGTAGAGGAGGGCAGAGCCAGCGTAGGGAAGCTAAAAATGTGTCAGTAACTGCCTAGCAGGAGGCAGACTCTCCTCCAGATTGCCGGATACATGAAGGTACAGCCTTGATTGGTGCAAATTGCCATAGATGAGAAACTATTCGTATTCATTCAAATTTACAGCAGCTCTGTGGATGTTTAAATTCCTTCCCCTGTTTAGCAGTGCCTTGATGAGCCACAGCACAGAACTGGTAGGATGATGGATACGAAGAATTGAACCAAAAACATGGCTGGTGATCTCAGTGGTCAGTGCGTGGTTACACCTTTTCACAGAATGTGTGTTCTTACTCAAAGAAATAATCATGTGGGAAATGGAGGTGTAGTTCTGGGAAGGGTCTCCTATTACTCCAGAGCTCTCTGGTTCTGTCTGACTTGTAATCTGACAGCCCTTTCTGTCACTGATGTTAAGATCTTCTCTGGGGTTATGAGAAAAGACAAACTTTCAAACCCAGCATCCTTAAGAGGGCATCCAAATGCTACACTGTACAAAGGAATTGAAATTTACTCTAAATGCAGTTGGCTTTACCTGCTTTATGAAAAAGAGAAATATATTTTAAAAGGATATGTTTCATGTAATCATGCTGGGTTTATCAAGTGCAGAAAGATGTCTCCTAACAATACCCAGGAAGATTACAATTGTCAATCAGAGCAGAGGTCCTGTTCATGCCTCTTTGCCTCACTCCCCTGCTGCTCTGATTTTTCTGGGCATAGCAGCACTGAACAAGGTGAAGAGTGTAAAGAAAGCTATTTAACCATCAAAAGACAGTGCCAGCCAAGCACAGAGCTGAATTTCAGCTCCTCAGTGCCAATAATGCAGTTTTTAAAGGGAGAAACATGCACAACAGCAAGAGTGGAAGCCATCCTGTGTGGTCCCGTAAATGGTACACTCTCTCCTTCTGGGGCTCCACAATAGCACAAGGGCTGCTGCAAAGTGGGCAAAGCCCTTCTTGAAGGGCTCATGGAGCTTTTCAGCTCGTTGCAGGATCCTCAGAAACCCTCAGAATCCTCCTCCTCTTGGCACGGCAGGGTTGATAAAATCAGATCAAGGCTTAGTATTTCTAAACAAAAGGGAGTGGTTAAATGGGCTTTTAAACACTGGAACCTGTCCAGCTCGTTGGGAGGCAGAGCCCGGAGAGGCGGGGGTGAGGAGAAAGCTCAAGGTGCCAAACACGGGGTAGAGTGGCACTTGTGAGCAAAGTTGTTGGAAAGTCATTTTGTTGCTTGTGTTGCGCAGTGTGTGTGTGTGTGTGTGTGTGCAGAACAGATTGGCAGACGCCTGTGCCCACGAAGGCGGGCTGGGGGCTGGGGGGAGGCTGCTTTGGAAAGGTGCCAGTTGTTCCACGGGCTTTCTGCCATCAGGAATTTTTTTCCCCCCCTTCTCTTCCTCCCCATCCCAGCCCCCAAACGCACACGAACAGGCTGGCAGGAAGAGCATGCTGAAAAGGATCTGACAGTTTGAACAACACTCGATGACTTAGTTTGTTTTCCCTGACTTTGCGCCAGCAAGCAGGTCTCTGGATGAAAGACTTTATTAGGCTTTTAGAGCCGCTGTGACACAGGTCTTTCTTTGACCTGAGGTACTTGAGAAGAAATGAAAACAACGTGTAACTTTCATGGAGCTGAAAGACTGCCCAAATGGAAGAATACGGTTTACAAGAGATCCAGAGTATCACAAAACGTTTCCCAGGGTGAAGCGCGGCAGAGCAGAGCGGGGGGAGAGCCCATCCTGGGAAGAGGGAGAAGGCGCTCAGTGGCTGCTCGTGATGAGGAGGAAAGCTGATCCGGCTAATTAGGAGATGATGAGATGATCGCATCCAGCAGAAGGTGCCATAACCAGTCATCAGCATTCGGGGTGTCCAGTGGAGGGAAGTGATGGGAATTAGCACTTATTGCCAGGAGCCCGTCACCGCGCGGCATCCCGGCGCTGCCTGGGTGCTGGCACGGGGCTGTGTGCTCAGCACTGCAGCTCCTGCTCCGCCCGCTCTGCTCAGACCTGGCAGAGCCACGGAAGAAAATACATGGAAGAAAAGCCATGCTCTGTTAGCAGTGGTAGCATCCACAAGGAAAATGTAGGACAGTTGGATCCTCCTCCTCCCACAGCGATGCCGGATAGTCTTAAAAGGGTCGGAGCTGGCTCCAAACGCTACCTAAATTATCCCCTCTTCAATCCTCAGGGATAGAGGGAGAATTTCTCATTAACTTTCTGTATGCCTACTTTATTCCTCAAGGAGCTTGGCTGAGGAGTTTGAACAAGAAAACCAAGAATTAGGCTTTGCTTAAAAAATATAAAAATAAACAGGCCACTCGATGAGGAAAGAGGAAGCATCAAAGAAATGGGAGGTACCACAGAAGGAACAGTGCAATCGATGTTAGTAACTTCATGAAGGAGACCCCCCTACTTGGAAAAGTAATTTTAAAAAGGGTGATTCATCCTTTTTTTTCTTTCTGAAGTCTCATAGAAGGAAAAAGATGGCAGGCTGGGTTTGTAGAACTGAAATAGTTTCTGAAAACTGAAGAACAGATGACTGAGAAACAAGTAATACTGTTGCTGGCTTATCAGTCTTGGAAGAGAATCACAGAAACTGAAACTGCATCTTTTTGAGCCTCTGTAGGCTGGGGAAAGAGTTTTCATGGTTACAAGCCGTGACTGAGAAGTTTTTCTGGAGCTCACTAGAGGCCTGATCCTTCCTCAGACTGAAAATAAAATGCTGCAGTCAGCAAAGACTGTGATTCCAGCAGCTCTGGGATGGGCCAGAGTTGCCACCCAAGGACATCTTCTAGGAAAACTCTGGAGAACAGCCAAGTTTTTCTAGCACAACTAATAACAACTTCTGCTCTCTTAAAACCTTGCTCTGTTGCTATTGCAAAGGGATGAGGACTTTGAGGCCCCATTCTGCTGTTATGGAATCACAGAATCACACAAAGGGTTGGGTTTGAAAGGATCTTAAAGCTCATCTCATTCCACCCCCTGCCACGGGCAGGACATGTTCCACTGGACCAGATTGCTCCAAGCTCTGTCCAGCCTGGCCTGGAACACTTCCAGGGGTGAGACATCCACAGTTTCTGTGTCACCAAGATGTGACAACAGCCATGTTTGCGCAGAGCCACCACCCAGAGTCACTTTAGTGCAGCTTCGCTCTCTCCAGCAGAATTGCTCTCCAGTTTGCTCATAGGCAGGATTTTTGGCAGGCTGACATGGAGCTGTGCCTCTGGAAGTGCTCGGTGATACCCCCTGGTCTGCAGTAGAGGCCTTCAGGATGCCCCTAGGGAGCTTGGGTTTGAATTGTGTCACCACGGAGCCCAAAATTTGTCACCTGAGGAGATGGGCCTGGTGGCTCTGTGGGATCTTTGCCTCATGTGGAAGCAATGTCTCTGCAAAGGTTTGATGTTCACAGTGAACTCGTGACCAGGAGGCCTGGAGGAAGCTGACTCCCACACAGAATTTGCTCCTGTCCCTTTTGCTCCAGGCCCAGGTGTCACCGCTCTGTGTGTGCAGGAGCACAGGGACGTGTCTGTGTTTCTTGTTTCCTTTCTATAGGACTGAATGTTCTGAGCGATCATGTTATTGTATGTGTCTGATGAGCCATATGGAAGCTGTGAGGCTTCAGGAGTGTTTTGGGAATATAATGCCAGGAACTGATAATCTCAGCAGCTCTTCCTTCATATTATCACATTGCTTTTGCTGCCATACCCACTTAGAGCTATTTACGCCCCTTCCCCGAGAAGCTGGTATTTCCCTGCCACATTTTTTGCTCTCCATGGGATAGAAAGGCTTTGGGAAGTGCCATTTGAGGCTCATTGCTACTCAGAAATGCTTTACAGAGCCCGTTCTGTTGTCAGTCTGCCTGCAAAGAGTTTACAGCACAAAATAGCTCAGCCTCCCTGATCGGAGGGATTCTGGTTTTGCAGTACTATTAGGCAGACAAAAGGTGAATTAGCCCCACTCTGTGAAACAGCCCTGACACGGGGAGGTGCTGCTCTGTCACCACCATTATTTCACAAACTGGTTTTCTACGGTCTTTGATTCCAACAAGGCAACTTGCAGAACACACAAAGGATTAGATTGTATCTCCTAGCGCTGGCCGCTGTTTCCTTCCTGTGGGACATCGGTGGCTGCTGCTTTCTCTATTTCCACACCTTTGCATCTCCCAACCTCCCTCCAGAAAACCCACTGACAGTTGTTTAACAGTTTCAGTAGCGAGTCAGGCAGTGGGCATTTTTCCATACTGTGTGTTTTTCTTCTCCTGTGTTCGAAGAGCCTGTTCTTCCCCTGCACCTGTGGAGCTTGTTAATCTCTGCAGAAGATTCAGTTCTTTGACTGCAATCCAAGCCTGCACCATCTGAGGCAAACTGCATCCTTCTGCCCTTTGAATGATCCTGATCTTTTCTGTGGTCTGGCTCAGCCCTGCAGAGGGAAGGACAGCTGACAAAACTGGGGATGGATCATCTGAAAAGGGTGGACGATTTGAAAAATTGTAATACTCCTTGCTGTGCATCCAGTGCCCAAGACACGATGCTTGACCCTGGGGTGGAGCTGGACCTCCATGGGTTTCCTCTCCATGCACAAGAGCTGTTAACAAGGCTACATTGGACAGCCTCAAAGAACAAGGAATTATGACCCCTTCCATTTTACAGATAAAAGGACCACAGGGACAACAATGTTGTCTCCTCCAAGAGTCCTTATCAACACAGAGACTTCCAGCCCCACTGTGTGGACATCTCAGTGGTTCAGCTCTTTCCAGGGAATGGGTTGTTCAGTGTCTGCTGCAGCCTCAGTTCAGGATAATTTTCATGATGACTTATTTTTCATGGCAAAGGCAGGAAGTGTGAGACCCCTGCTAAAAGTTTTCCTCTCCTTGAATGAGTGAATGCAACTTAACTAACTGGAAAGGCTTTAATTACCATCCAGTTCTTGCAGGAGTGTCTAACCTGGCTTAAGAGCTCTTTGAATCCTTTTAGCCCCTCGAGTTTTCTTAACCCCTGTGATGTATTTCGTGATCCTTGCAGCCTCTGTGTGCTGCACTGGGGATAAATGCCAGGCAGTTGTAGCATTATGCGGGTTGCGAACCCAGCTCATCCCTCTACGGGCTGTTCATTTCCATATGAAACATTTCTTTAAATAGCAACAGTCTCAGGGGCTGATTTTATTGTCCTTGCTGTGGCTCAGATCACTCACAGTGCCCTTTTGAACATCCTGACTTATTTTTTATTTCTGCTGATTTTCGTGGCCCTGTAATTACTTCTTACCCATCCATTTTTCGTACAAGGAGTCTTTCCCTCCAGTCTGGTCCCAGACCTCTGCCACGTTCCTGCCAGTCACATGAGTCTCTGAGCAAGGATCTTGCTCTGGCAAGAAAATCCTGGTCTTTATGATCTGCCTCAGTTTCTCCAAAGGAATAAGGGGACACCTGCTTCACTTTGCCCCAGAGAGAAAGAGAAGGGAAACTCCATCCCAGTACATGAGGTGATGGGAGCCCCATGGGATGCCCACGGACACTTAGGGAGAACTGCTTGAGTGCCCCTGGGGCAGCCTTGGAGTACTAGAAACCCAAAAGGAGGACCAAGTGCATCAGTGGGGGGAATAAAAATAATTTGAAAAACAACACATAACATTTCCAGAGCAGGAAAGACAGGTCAGTGAATTGGATATCTCATCTGCGTGCTTCTTGGTGTTTCTAAGAGGACTCGTTTAAGGAGAAAGGTTGGTAAACAAACAGTTAGTTTGTTCCAGTTAGTTCCTCTGACCGTGCATCTTTTTTGAAAATGAAACCTTTTTTGCGTGTCCTCCTGTTTCAATTTCCCATCAAATCTGAATTTCCTTTATAGGAAATAAATGCGCCTGATTATTTCTTAATAGCTTTTCTGTTAGTCCTGGCAAAGTTGTCCATGTACACATATATATATTTTTTTCTAGGTGGTTCTTCTTTTCCCCAAATACGTGTGCTGATCTTCTGTGTTCTTTTGATGTCTTCCAGGAGATTTCCATTCCCCACATCAAGTCTTCCTAAATTGTCTCTTTAATCCCCAGGTTTTTAGTGCTTGGCAATGCTCCTTGTTCTGAAGTGCCGTGATGGGAAGGTGGAGGGTTTTTTTCCCCCTCATTAGCTGCTTTTAACATTCACCTCCTTTGTTTGTGTATCTTCTTTAGATTCCCTTCCCTTTGTGGGCAGGGCTTTGCTCTTCTGAGGTGTTAATAAGCCTCTGGCAGAGACGACATCTGTGGCAGAGGACATTAAGTTCTGAAAAACATACTTCTTGTGTTATGAGGCCCGTTACCTCATCTGAGCAGCAACTACAGCTTTTAAAGAGCAAGGACAAAGGAAACATTGGCTTAGGGCTGCTTCATGGTTGGGTGTTTTTTTATATATCAAAACTTGAGCTCAAAGTGTTTATATGGGAGAGGGGGGAAGAGACTGCCGAGGGGAGGAACATTAGAGGAAAACTTGTGAAGGGGAAAGGAAAAAGAGGAGAGGCTATTTAAAAATACTGTGCATCGCTTAAACCAACACCTAGCGAAGGATAAAGGCTTTGCAGTGTGTATACGTGATCCATCCATCTGTTCATCCCTTTTATCCAATCCTATAGTCATGGGTATCATGAGAAGGAATAAGAGCGGTTAAAGCTTCCCCATCACAGGCGTGTCAGATGTTCCACATCGAACAAGATCAAACCCGGGATTTGCAGCCTGTGGGATGCAAAAAGTTGTCGTGGAGGGATAAGTGCTCTTCCCTTCCTATATTGACAGATGGGAGGGGATTGTCCTGAGCAGGACGGAGAGAACAGCACCGGCATCACCCTCACAAAGGGGTGTTAACAGCTGAGTTAACACCTCCCTACTACCAGGTGTAACTCTCTAAAAAGTTGCAATCTGAGTGCATCAAGACTGATGCTTCTGCCTCCTCCTTAACCTTATATCCTGATATGACTTATCAGCTAAGTGTTTTGAGGCAAAAAGAGGGTGGTGCTAGTTCAGATTTCAGGTGTTTGCACTCTGAAATAATTTTGAATTAGAATCAAAGAAAACCGTTTTATCTCCTCCTTGCATTCTACCCTCCTTTAAATTTCCTATGATTTACCTAGGAATGTTATTTTTGCCATGTTTTCC
Organism: Eulacestoma nigropectus; assembly: GCA_013397775.1. NCBI lineage: Eukaryota > Metazoa > Chordata > Aves > Passeriformes > Eulacestoma > Eulacestoma nigropectus. Next base: position 232,388 of record VZTE01003195.1, read on the forward strand.
GTATTTTCCTATTGCTCCCCAGGATGTTGCAAAGCAAACACCTCAGTGTGCTTTCTGGACTATGAAAATCATTCTGACACGGCATTCTGGCTGACACGTTCCAGTCTTGTTTTTAAATGAAGGTATCAATTACTTAGTGCTAGCTGACCACCTTGTTGGCTATCAGGTGGTTTTGCTGTAGCGTTTTCATAGTTGCTGGTATCTTGAAAGCTGAATAAAGCAAAAAGTTTCATCGCACGATGTGCAGTTGTAAATATTTCCATTTCTGGTTGTCAGTGCACCGAAGAGGAGTCCTTGCCACAAACTGAGGGGCTGAATGATGGTGGTTTTGTCGCTGTACCTGAGCCATTTCATGCCTGTGCCTTTACAGAGCTCTCATCAGCAGTGGGGGGGTTGGATGGTGCTGCTCATCAAACTCCCTGCATGCCCTGACCCACAGTGTGGGACCCACCTGGCAGCTCCCACCCCGCGTCCTTAAGCAGCAAATCCCTTTGCCTGGGGCCTGCTGCTGTCTCCCCAAGGACAGCTTTCCTCAAGTATCTGTTCTGCACTCCTGAAAGACATCCAAACCCCTGTGTGAAAGCTGAAATGAAAAACTGGCTGGCACATGTTTCCACGGTGGAAGGAGGTGACTTCTGTGCCTGCAGATTGACGGTATCGCTGCTGCTGGCATGACAAGTCTCTGCGTGCTGTAACCCTGGCACCAATCAGTGCCACGGATGCGAGCTAGCCTCCTCTTTCATTACTCTCAGTAGCTCCTTCCCTTCCCTGCTTAGGAAAAAGAGCTATTTATGGACCTGGACAAGGTGACCTCCATATGGCAGATTCTGCCACTTGCCGTGGGGACTCGAGCGAGGCACATGCTCCTCGGGCAAGGCAGAGAGACACTCAAGCAGTGGGCACACACAAATGTGTGCTGCTTTCAAAGCAGCAGAAAATTTGTTTCTTGTTTTTTGTTTTGGTTTGGTTTTTTTTAATAAAGAGTAAAAAATAATTTTAAAAATAGACTTATAAAGCAAAGACTTCTGTTTTCCTCTGAGCATTTAAGAAAAGCAATGCATTTCTGCAGATTGCATATTTGGAATATTCTGAGCTTTATCTGGAATACTCTGAAAAAAAAAATAATATAAATGCTTATCTATATATTCCCCCCAGACAGAGAGAACTGAATTCCTGTGCACGGAGAGCCGTCTCTCTCCCTGTAGCATCAATCCCCACTTTATTCCTACCCGGGGGGACTGCACAAAAACAGTTTTCATTGGGCAAATCTGTGCCAGTGTAAGCAAGGTGACCCAAATTTTTAAAGAAAAGGAGAGGCTGAGGGGAAGGGTGAAGGAGGAAGCCGAGTAGGAGGGAGGATGCAGAATCCCGTGGATGCGGAGAGGGGCTGAGCCAGGCTCTCACAGGTCACATGAGGATGCGCTTCTGCCTTCGATCTGTTTAATTTGATCAGGCGTCAGAGGTGTTACACGGTGACCAAAGTCAGGGGAGAGGAGCTCTGCTCCTCGCAGCCTCAGACAAGAACAAGTGCAGATTACCACTGTGCTTTGCGTGCCGTGTCCTAGAAAAGGCGGGTGAGCCCAAGTGCCACCATCCCTGTGCCAAATCTGCTGTTTGACCTGCGTGCTGCAGCCCTGCTGGTACAAACAGATTCACACAGGTTTAGCCACCAGCCTCCATCTTTTATTTTCGCGTGCATCTAAATAACTGTCAGTATTGCAGTAAAAAAAATGCCATTTTAGTGAAGAATCACTCTTAATTATACAGGAGCCTGGATTCCCTTGCAGCTCCATGGCCCTAATTTCCAGCTGAGGGACCCAGGCTTCCCCTCAGCTGCAGTATTTTCTGTGAAACCCTCTGGGTGTAGTAGTGGGCTTTCAACAGAGGCATAATGTGCTGAAAGCTCCTAGTTGCACAAAATGGCTTTAAAACATATATATATGCAAGCTGTAAGGCAAGGAAGAGCATAATCTGCCCTGTGTACCGTTGCCTCCCATTGGATTTCCTCGAGGCGATGCAATTCTCTGTATGCAGCTTCCAAAGTGGAATGTGCTGTTTGGGTTGTTGCAGGACATATGCAACACACAGAAAGGCAAAAAATCTTGCCTCGCTATTTGTGGCAATTTATATTTGGAGCTGCTTGAATAATTCATGGCAGATCTTAACCATTTCCTTTTATGTGATGCTTATTCAAAGGTAATTTTTCTCATTATCTGACTATTTTTGCTTATACATGTTTGATACATGGTAATAGAGAGAAACCAGCCAGAATTGCCTCCTTTTTATGCTGAACGAGGAACTTTATTGCAATGAGCAAAACAGTAGCAGCTCAACAGTTCCTGGTTTATTTGGCATCTGAAGAGATGTGCTGTAACATCATCCCTCTCCCTTTCTGCTCAGCTCCTCACTGGAATGCTCGTCAAAAGCAGATATCCTGCTCATAAATCCCTTCTCCAGGCAGTGCAGGGAGCAAACACAATGGATGTGGATTTGCAGCCAGCAGCAGTCCGTGGGTATGGATGTGAGAGTTCCATGAGAGGCACTCATTAAAAGTATTTCAGAGTTTTTTTTAAAGGATGTGTTAGAACCCATCTTTCTGTTGATGCATAAATTAATATTCTCAGTGTGTTTACAAGTCTGAGTCCCTCATTTAAAATGTGAGGGGATATCTTAGGTTGGTATTTCAGCTCTCTTTGTGGAGGTGCGTGTGAAAATCCAAATTTCACTAACCACAGCCATCACTCTGCTCTCTTCCCAGTCATATTCCTACTAGTCAGGTCTCATTTCCAGGTATGACCAACCCGTGCTCGGTTCAGTCAAACAGCAAATGAGGCAGAGTCCCTACCTGGGCGGCTGCAATCACTGTGAATTTCCAGCCTCTGAATGCAGATTCTCAGTGCTTCATTAGAGCGGCCACATTTGGAAACTGTCCTCCAGGGAGGGACACGATCCGATGTCTGTTGAAAGGAGGAAATAAAACCTCCCCTTGACATCAGTTTTTGTAGGCTTTGGAGCAGACCTTAAATGTTTTTTCTCTTCAGCATGTTTTTCTGTTCTTCTTTGGAATTACCTTTTCCTCATCCCTTCCCTTCCAAAATCCCTGTAGTCAGGTGGGAACATGATTCTGCTTTCCAGACTGGGCAGATTCGATCCATAATGGGAATTTCTTACAGAGTACAAACTTATCTGGGGGATGTTAACTGTCCTGCATGACCTGCTGGCTGTCACTTGATTACATAATTTATTTGAGGGTGGTTTGGCTGGGGTTTTTTTCATCAGGATTTTTATCTAAAAGCACCTCTCCTAAGCTCTAGATGCTTGCTAACCCTGCCTGGCAGTCTGCCAGTTCCAACCAGCCAAAAATATATCACCTTCTTTGGCTTGTGGGCATTTTTGTATCTTTAAAAGTTAATCCAGCTCTAAGCTGGATTAATAATGGAACATCCCTTTAACCAAGGGCACGTAAGGTCAAGGCAGGGCTATGTGGATATTCCAGGCTGGTAACCACAGAAGTAATTTTTTTTTTTTGTCCTATATAGGACCCAAAATGATTTATATCAGCAGTATTTTTGCTGCTGGACTGAAAGAGGAGCAGAGGAGTGGGAACAGGGCGAGACTGAGGGAAGAACAGGCAACCTGAGAGGTCGGTGGTGGTGTGGGGTGCTGGACGAGCAGGTACCTAAAGGCGAGAAGACAGCCCAGAAAAGCATCAGCATTCGGTGGGGGGGATTCTGAGGGCGAGATGAGCTCGTTGCACAGATTAAAGCGAGGCAGGCTGGCACGAGGAAGCCTTTTGGAGCGACAGCGAGCACACTCAAGCTGTGTTCGCGTGGTTCGTGTCGTCACCGGGGCACTTTGATGTGCTCGGCTCGCCCTGCAAACCCCGGCTGTCTGTCATCCCCTCGGCAGCGTTACATAACGCGCTGCTCAGATCACTGACTGGGCACCCTCCGAGCAGCAAAATGCTTCTCCTTGTTACCCCCTGAATAAAGAAGATACGCAGAGATCTTCAGATGCTCCCCTCCTCCTGTTTTCGGTTCAGAGCCTTTAAAAACAAAGTAGAAGGGACATGGAGGGCCTGGTTTTTTCGCTTCCACGCGGGGCTGTTTCTGTCAGTGGGTGCTTGTCTGGAGCCAAATTCGCCCTAGGGTTGGAAGTGATGTGAGAGCAGCCAAAAATGTGGTGGCAGTTTGGGCTGGTTTTGTGTCGAGGCAGTGTCCTGGTAAAGCACGCACTGGGGTCAGATCCAGCAGCACAGGCATTAAACCCCAGTGAACCTGGGCTGCTGCTCCTGAAGGCAATAGGAAATTTAGACTGCTAGAAGTCTGCATTTTGAGGGCTGCTATTTTTTCCCTTGAATTATTTTTCTCTTCCTTTTCCTCTCTCGAAGCCCAGAAATCAATGCTTTTCAAAGATCCCCTTTGGATAGGTTTCTGAAGTGTTCTCTTTATTGTCTATTTTAGTGCTTTTTCTTCCCATTTCTCCTGCTCTCTGACAAGGGTTGCTGGGGTGACTGGAGCAGGGAGGACATGCTGCATCTCATCAGTGAGGGACACGGGGCAAACCTGTCCCCGTGTGCTCGTTGGGTGGGCTGTGTGCACCTCCTGGGTTTATGGGATGTACCTAACCCTGAGATTGTGGGTGCTTTAGGGCTCTGGATGGAGGGAGGGTTTCAACTCCACGGGCAGATGTAAAGCAGAACCCTGTTAGCTTTAGTCTTTGGAGTAAAAGACTGATTTAGTCCTGCTTTCTCCACCCTAAACCATTTCACTTGTACTCTGTGGGTCTTCCTGGCAGAGCCTTCAGCTGTTGGGTGCTTTAACAAGGCTGTAAAGAGCAAATAATGTAACAGAAACAGCTTGTAAACTTCTTAGATTGAGGGACTTGACCTTTTCTTCTCAATGCTTCCAGGAGCCTAGACAACAGCAGCTGTCTGAGGGGTCCTGCTGGGCACCCCAATTCCATCAACCCTCGGGCCCTGCACTTCCAGGGATCTCATGGTTTAAACTGTCAGGGTACAAAACTTGGATTTGAGCATAAAATACCTTATAGCTTGGACTGCTCTGAGGGAATCGTGCTTGAAACACATGTAGGAGACGTATTCATCTATCTATATATACATATATAAAGATACTGCTGCTGAAGCAGGTTGATCGAAGATCCCGTCGTGTTTATCAACGATGGATGATTCATTGATATTTTTAATACCAATTCCCCAAAATACTAAAGCCAGCGTGTTAGGCAGCGAAATCACGAACAGAGCCATGCAAAGATCTCCTAACCAGGCCGAATGCTTCTCTCTTACCTTTAAAAACCCGTGCTGTAAGATACATCAGCTGTAAATTCCTAGCAGATGGGGCTGTAACAAGCTGTTACAGAGCATCTCCTCTGCGGTGGGGTTGCACTGCTGAAATGATGCCACGTGGCTGTCTGAGCCCTCACGCAACTGAGACGAGCTGGAGGAGGAGGCTGTCATCTGTCTGGGTGTTGATGTCCTGCTCGTCACCCGGAGATCCAGCCAAGCAGCTGACCCCCTGTTAAACTCACTCGGCTCCTCTGCATATTTACGGAGGCACGAACACCGTGAGGAGAGTTCCCTCTTGTTAAACATGTGCCTTTCCTGTCCCGAACATTTCACGGGTGATTTGGAGAGGGTTTAGAGAGCAGGAGAAGAGGTTTTGGGGCAGGCCACGCGCATCTGTGGCACATTAAAGAGTCGGTTCTGTGGAGGTTTTTGGTCCTCTCTCACCTTTTCAGGTGATGGGGTTCTGTGGGGAGGGAATGAGACTTTAAAAGGGCAGTAACTGAGTTGTGTTTGGCACACCTGTGGTGTGGTGTGTGCACGGTTATGGGAGTGTATACATAAATATACATGCATGTGAGCACCAGGATGTGCACGTGGGTGTATTATAGGTGCATTTGTATATTTGAATAATGAGCAACCCTATTTAAACACAAGAAAGGAACCCTCCAGAAAAAAAGTTGATCTGCAAGTTTTCAATGTGGCAAAATAATTGAAACAGCAAACATTAGAACTGGTTTTATACAGACACGACATATTTCATTAGCCCTGCATAACACCTTGACACAATTCCCCTACTCTCTATGACCTAGGATTGCACTCCTACCTGGAGTTTGTTTACACTGTGTTTGAGAAGATAATAAATGTTTTTGCCTGGTTTTTTGGTACATGTTGGCCTTAATCTTGGGTCATTCCTCCTGCACAAACTGGAGTTCTTCCGAAGCCTTGAAAATCATTGCTCCATAAGCCCATAATGAAAAGCAGGATTAGCTCCAGTGTGACACGTGCAGGACTCATCTTTGCATGATGATGGTGTTGGGCCGGTTACCCGGATAGAGGCTTCAGCTGCCCTGAACAGGAGGGGCACAGAGGCTTTCCCAGGTCTCTGCAGCACCTTCACCTCACGTGAGCTCCCCTGTCCTGAAGCATTTCAGTTTATCATTGTATCAGGCTGTTTGTCCCCAGACTGAATAAGGACCGGGAGAAAATTCAAATACTCTCTAAAATCAGTTAATTTTTTTTTTTTTTTTTAATTTTCAACAAATCCGTCCACAAGTCTTCTGGGCATTATTTAAAGGTGAGGATTTAATATTTGAAACTCAGCCCCAACTGCTGGGCTTGGGCTCTCTTGTAAGAGTGGATTGAACTCGCTCTTTGCTGCATTCAGCTGGTGCAGAAGCATCAGGCTCAGGAAATAAATGGGCCCCCTGTGCAACTTGTGAATAATTCAGGTGCCTCAAAATCACACAAGGGAATTATTTTTTTTTTTAAATAATGCCTAATCAGCCCTTGGCACACAATGCCACGAGAGTTTAATGAGATTCCAAAAAGAGCCATCTCCAAACAGCTGCAGATTGAGCTTGTGTGTGTAAAATACATAATTTTGTGTCTGGGTGTGTTTATGTGTATATACAAACACAAGAATGCAATAAAATAGTTGGAAAAAGTATTCTTATGAATGCTCTAAAAAAAAGGGGATTCAAATGAATTTGGTACGACCCAGCTGATATGCTTTTTTAAAGTGATCTTCTGAATCTTCAAGATGTCCTTGTTTATTTTCTTTGATTGTGCTTTGATTTAAAATTCTAGACTTATTAAATGCCATAAAAAGAAACATTTACATAATTTACAAGCTCTTTATATGAACATTTTAATAAAAGAACACACCTTTAAATCAAATCACAAAGGCATATGACATCTTTGAAGGAGAAACTTATATTCCCAAACACAATAAACATTCTTCTATTACTATGTTAATTTGGAAAACAGGTCATGGGAAATTAAATTGCTTAAAATAGGTCACCAATTATAACTCTGCATTCTATTAAAGCAAATGCATCTCTGAAATCTTTATTAGTTTATTTTAATTAAAGGCAGAAAAATATTCAGTGTTAAATTATTGCCATTTGTGTGTTTTACATTGATACGGACACACATTTATTATGCAGTGTAAAATGCTGCACATCTTTTTCATTACGATGCTTGTATTGTTCTTAGTTACTCTACCCATAAAGTAAGTCTATAATAACGTTGTGTTTTAAACATAAAAGGAGGGGAGCCCAAATGAAGTAATGGTGCAAATTTAATTTGTTCAGTTATAAAAGGAAATGCAAAAGCAAATGCAGTCTGTGCATGAAAATAGTCATTGACCTCCTCAAAATTACTACAGTGTTGGAAAGGCCTGAATTCCATTTGTGTTCCATGTTTGTAGCAGTGTTGCTGTTCATGATTCTAAAGTAAGTACTTTGAGGTACATTCCCCATCGATGTTCTCTCATAAATTCGTTAATACCTGTGGTAATTATTGCACAAGCCCCTGGTGAGAGCTGGAATCTGCCCTGCACGCCCGCGTTCGCAAACACCATTCCCAAATCACGGTGCAGCCTTCAACAGAGATTGAAAGGATTCGGAGTTGTGTGCCTGGATCTCCTGAGCCGTGATGAGAGCCCAGGGTTGGTGTGGTGCACACGCACTTGTCCCTGCACAGCTCTGGTTAAGGCAGGCTGAGATATAATCTATTCCTTTAGACTGGTCCTAAAGTGGCTTTAGCATCACTAAGCCTTTAAAGGAGAAGCTCAATAGCAGTGAGTGAAGTGTGAACGGGCACAGCCATGATGGGATGTTGCCTCTGCTCTGGAAGGCTCTGTTCCACATCAAAAATAAGGGATGTTAATGTTTTATGCACGTAAGGAATGAAAATGTTGAACACGTGCAAACTGATAGGATGGCACTAGAGGTTTTTATGGAATACCACGATCACCCGTGTGAAGTTTTTAGGATTGTGTTCAGGAGCCATTCCTGAGCATACCACAGCATTGCTTGAATTCACCTCATGTTCTCCTGCTGAATGTGGTTGCCCAGCCCAGCTGGACAAGGTCACCATGGCTTCACGGAGCTGTGTAGAAATTATTTGCCCACGTGCCACAGAGGAATTTAGTGTTGTAACCTCTCTAAATCAGGATGATGAGGGTCTTGAATGCTCCTAATAATTGACAAACAAATAGAAATGCCATTCTATCTATAAGCTGTTGGTTCAAATTCAACCTCCTCTCATGCTGGTCTCTGAGTTCTCTCCCTGTTTGTGGGGATGTTTGTGAGCCCTTCTGCAAACTCCAGCCAGCTCATGGGAGGGCAGCAGCTGAACGAGGTCCTCTTTAAGGTAAAATCGGACCTGAACCTTCATCCTTCACTCAAATCGTTGTCTTCTGCAAACGGTTTTGTTGTTCAATCTGTCTTGCAGACAGTTTTGTTGTTCAGTCTTCTATGGAGACCTTCCAGGGCAAAGCAGAACAGAAGAATAGTTTTGATTCCTTGCCAATGGACTTACCTATAGATTTCTTGTGCAGAATTCTTTTTTTTTTTTTTCCTTCTCTCAGCTGCTCAAAACACGTCCTTAAAAGAGGCTCAAGAGATCTTTAAGTCTAAACAATAAAAGACCTATTACTTACCTCAGAGACCAACAACAGCTCTCAAGGGTAAACCCGCATTAATTATGTATTTGAGCATTTGTATGTTATGCATTTAGACAGAATACGTGTTATTTACTGAAGAGCTGGTAATGGCTGTGAAGCAGTTGTGATGATCCAGGGTAAATAGGAACATCTGAGGATTTCAGGACACAGAAAATGGGAATAGAGCACTCGGTGTCTCACCTCCCTCACCTGGCTGATTTGTGACTGCTGCTGCTCTTTGCCAGCCTTGGGATAATGTAAACACGAATGGTGGTAATGGAAAACCACAGCCTATTGCTGTTAAAGTCCTCAGATTGTTTTGTAGCCAGAATCTTCCCTTTCAAACAGAATAATCTATATTTAGTTGGGTGGTTGCAAAAGAAAGGAATGCTTGTTTGTGTGTGAGTCCCTGGAAGATGGGAGCTCTTGAAAATTCAGTTTTTCTACCCTGTAACCATGAATGTAAATTGCCCTCTTAAAGGAAAAATCCACCCAAAACTTATATACTGCTCCCGTCTGAACACAGTGCTTCCCCTCTGTAGGAAGATCAGGATCTCACAGAGGAATATTATCAAATATTGCTGTCTTCTTCAAGAGAGGAAGGAAAAGCAGCCAGTGTTGAAAGTACCAGAAACTGATCCTAAACACCAGTCTGGTGCCACCAGCTGTGTTGCTGCTGTCGCAAATCTGGATTTAGAGACTCTTGCAGAGGAATCACCCCTCTACAAATCCAGAGGATCAGCTTCTGGGAATCATAGAGTTGGGTTGGAAGGGACCTGGAAGAAAGGTGTCTTTTGGCCAGACTTTTCTCCCTTTGTTTTGCTCTAAATGCTGTTTCCAGAACAACTGCTTCCTTCCTGAATGACTCTGATTTTCATTTTTCTAATGTTTTTTCAAATGTAATGTTGTAAATATGGACCAGATGGCTTTATGAGGATAACTTTTACTAATGACTACGTGGCTAAGGCACATAACACATTATCACTTCTCTGAAAAAGTGTATATATATTTCTTCCCACCTTTCTTACAGTTGGAAGTAGTTCCTTGTTTTCAACAGAGATTAAACTTAAGTTACGGTCATTATTGATCGTGTTTATCAACACTGTTTTTCTCTCTGGACCTCATACTCTTCCTATTGGAAAAAAGCATTTATAGTTTTCTTTGAAGTTTTGACTTTGATATCTGAAGAATTTGCCCAGAAATAAGGGGTCTCATATCACAGGGGTTGCTTCTACGAGTTAAGGTTGAATGATTGGGTCCAGAGCTGGGATGTGTTCTTTCAAGTCCTGAATCAAGGATATATTTCCTTCAGGGATATACTGAAACATATATTGAAGCATCTCTGCAATTAGTGGGATTTAAACGTGCTTAAAATTAAGAACCATCTCAAATATGGATGGATTTCAGTCTGTTCTTCAATGCTTTCTTGATCTGAAGTTTGGATCTGCTAAGTTTTATGATGAACTATTAAAAATTAGTTTTGAACTATTTAACACAAAATGCAGTCAGATGAATATGTTCACCAACTCTGAAGTTTCAATTTTAAATTTCTGCAGGAGTTCTATTTGGATTTTTGATTGCTTTAACTTGCAGAGTATGGAGTTTGGGTTTGTTTTCAAATCTCATTCTAGGTGCTTCCAAATGAAAAAGTTGAAATGCTACAACTGTGCAAACAGCATTACTTTAATCTGCATAAAGATGGGTGCGGAAGAGCTGGGTATTAGCAATTCATTAATATGCAGTGAAAAGCTTATTTGCACTTTGCCTAAAAGTAACAGTAACTTCAGATTTTCTCTCATTTGCATAAGTAATACAGCACAAGACTAAACCACTCCAATAATAGTCCTTAATAGGATAATCATGTACAGACTTTATGTATAGGCTCCTTAACTGTCCATTTAGGCACATTTAAGTTAACACACAATACACAATGAGGAGGATCATGCTAAGGAATGTGCTAATTTACTGAATCCAGTTTCCCAGGCAGCATTTACAGGGGTCATTTTTCATGAACTACTCTAGCCACTTAAATCACAATATTTCATAATAAACATCACAGCCTCCTGTACAGTGGGGATCATAAAAAGGCAACACAGCTGCCCCGTGCTTGTATTCACCTTCAGCTTGGACCAGTGCCTGGCTGGAGGAACCTTGTTCTTGGTTTTAAATCATAAGGATTTTAAACATATTTACAACTTCTTACCAGCAAAGCTCGATACATAATGGTGCCTGCTTAGTGATGACCAAAATAGTCTTCCCTAGAGTTGCACCTGTGCTCTAGAAAATAAATCCTCACCTCCAGTAGATAAATAGCTCCATCTTTGCTCACAACAGTCCTGCTGCTGAGAGTTCTGACGTGGTTCTGGGAAAAGCAGCCTCCAAAAGCTTCTCCCCTGTGCTTCTCCAAAGAGATTTCTGTGGGTTTTTAACCGGTCCTCATAATCCTTCTCTGTGTTTTGGGGTTGAACTCTCTGGGCTGCCAGAACTGATCCCCTTCACTAAAACATTCAAACATTAAGGATTTAAGCAAAACATGTTTAATTTTAATTTTAAACCTGTCCTTACTGAAGACAGCTGGCTTCACTTGTGGATTCTCCTTTGGTGAAAGCAGAGCCCACCCTGCCCGCTGCTGGGTGGGGAAGAAATTATCAGGGTTGGGGATCCCTTTATTCTTTTTATTTTAGCAGAAATAACATCATTTTCCAAGTGAACCACCAACCTCTCCCTGATGGAGTTAGGCAGCTTAACCTGTGATTTGCCTGCTGGAAAGATCTTTGCCTCTTCCTCTGGTCCTGGTCCCTGCTGTGGGATCACAGCCCTTCTGAGCTTGCTCTGGTAGTGTGAAACCAAAGATCTTTTTAAATGAGACATTGGAAACAAAAGGGATCCCAGAGATCTCTCCCAGTACCTTTTCCCTCCTGCATTTAAATAGTGACACTTGAAGGAACGAAAGTGAAGGTGTTTCCTGTTGCGGAAGCAAAGAAGGATGTAAAAACCCTGTTTCAAAAATGTGATAGATCCATTGTCCCTCCTTCCCTTCCCTTCCCTTCCCTTCCCTTCCCTTCCCT
>VZTE01003195.1:244960-265913 GCA_013397775.1 Eulacestoma nigropectus
TTCCCTTCCCTTCCCTTCCCTTCCCTTCCCTTGTCCAGCAATAGTTCAGCTTCAGAGCTTGACCCTGAGCATTGCTGGACACCCAGTGATGTCAGAGGCTTTGGGGCTGCTGATGGGCACCGTTACACCCTTCTACATCAGGTTTTTCTGTCACAGAGGATTTTTACAGATACAAATCCATTGATTTCTGTGTTTGGCTGCTGAGTTTCATGTGAAAACCTAACCAAGCCTGAATGTCTCCAACTTTTCTAATCCAGGCAACCTCTCCACAGATGAACTCTACTCTGAAATATTCATTTTGGCGGCACACCTTAATTGCATTGCAATTATTTCTGAAATTACTCTGAGTGTTTTGCCTTTGCTGCCTCTACATTTTCTATAGGCTCTTAGAGCATTCTTTAAATCAAATGGTGCTCAGATACCATGGTGATGGTTGACATCACTATGAGTGACCTCTTTCTTTTGGCCTCGGACAGCAATGGCTGACAATAGAGAGGAGCATTGGCTGTTTTTGTGTCAGGGTATGTGGGTGTTTCAAAGTCCTCGTGTGAGATGGTGGGTACAGATTAAACTGTGGCGTTTAAATCATAAAGAAGAAAGAATTTTAAAAAGTCGTTTGTGAAAATGCCATTAAGAGAGGCTCAGCTGATTTCATGACACTGCCATCAGCATCCCGGATGTCGTGAATTCCAGTTACAGGGAAAATATATTACGCTATTTTTGCAGGGTGGAATATGGATCTGCTGAGGAAGCAATGTGATTTTCTGCCTTGGCTTTGTGTGTGTGCAAGCATGTATGGGTGGGGAAGGGTTAGATATTCAAATCTTTTGCCTCTGTGGCATAAACCTCTTGATTTAGTCTTGTAGGCAAAAAATAGGGTCAGAAACTCAGCCCGCAAATGCAATCTCGTAGGAGTGTCTGTCAATTCAGTTTTCAAGATAAAATGTGTATGTGTACACACACATGCAAATACAGAGAGGTGTTTCCCTTTGGACCCAAAGATTTTCATTGCAACAGCCCTGGTCAAGCCCAGGAGAAAAAAATAGTCAAATGCTGCAGTGTGGATGGATCTATAAACAGAAAATCTTTTATTGAAAACAAAGAAAAAAAAATCCGAGTCAAATTTTTGATGATTTTATTTGACCACGGATGAGAGCTGGAATTTTCAGCCTGAGCCTTAGAGACTCCGATCTGCGGAGCCACTGCTAAGCTGGCTGCCCAGCAGCCAGTGACACTCCTGCATTGAATGTTTAAACACCCTCAAAAACAGAATGAATTTTTCATCTATCACTTCGGCAAACAATCTGGCTGCTGTGTGCTGAGGGGATGAATAGCCACGCGTGTGGGATCTTAATGGGAAAAGACAAGGGAGCATGAAGTGATGCTTTCCAGAGTGCGTGCGAGGAGCCCACCTCCCTCGCCTTTCAGGAGTTAGATGTCAAGAACTGTGTTTTTGCAACAGCATGACTTAATAAATTTTCCCTTTGCTGCCTCCTCTGATGATGTCTCCTGAGCCAGCAAGAGGCATTTTCTCGGCGTGGTTTTCAGTTGTGGGATTTTGTGGGGGCGTTGGAAGCTCACACCTGGGTCAGAGAGGCCACGATGGTGTCTGCGGAGCTACTGCTCCCCCGGCTCGCCTTTCATGGGGTGCTGGAGGCTTTGATAGAGCCCATCATCACACACCTTCCTGTCTGCAAGGCTGTGATGAAGGTGTCCAAAAGATGGACCTTCTCCAAACTCCCTTCTGTTGCAGAAACACAGGCAAGAGAGAATATTTATAGACAGGGAAGAAGCTCTTTACAGTCCCCACCCCATTTCCCGCTTCCTTCTAATCTTTATTCTCCATATTGGTGACTAAGTATCAGCTTCACTTGCTATTTGTAGCACTCCAATTGCTTGTAAAAATAGCAGATTTCTTATTTATTATTTTATTTTTTCCATTTCCGTTTTATTTTTATGCTGTCATGGTTTTCAGATTTGTTTCCCCTTCCTAGCACACCAAGTATTTAAAGAAAAACTGCTAAACCAATGTGACTCTTCCAGTGTGATCTGCTTGCTGCCCTGATTTGGAAATTCTGCAACCACACACTGATCCTTACTGCAGGAGGATTCTTATGAGATCAGTCACAGAAACTAAAATGCAATAAAGGTTCTGATTGCTGATATCACATTGAGAGGTAGGACAAATATATGATGATGATGATGATAATAACAAAAAGAAGAAGAGACAGCTATTCAGGGGGAAAAGGGTGGACTAGGATTAACAGAAAATGAGTTATTTGTGCATGAAATTTTGGTGGAAAGAAACTTAAAAAATTTATGCAAAAATATTTCAACTTCGTTTCCCCCCACCTTTGCTCCTCAGGGGTTCGGAGAAAAATGAGACTTTGGCATGAAAAATTTAGAAACTGATATATTGTGAACATTTCTCATTCAAAATTGACTTTTGGAAAAGACTATTTCCTTTAGAAAAGACCATACAGGAGAGGTTTTAATCACTTTAATTTACATGCCGTCTCCCACGGAGGCTGATGTGGGGCTGATCCAGCCCTGGGCAGCAGTGCCAGAGGTGGCAGTGCTGAAATGCTGATTCTTCAACTGATGTGGTCGAGTTTTCAGAGGTTTATTCTGTAAAAAAGTTCAAATACATGGCTTTTTAATATTTTTGTATTTTTTTATTGTGTACAAGGATGAGGAAACAGAGACAGAAACTCGTGAGTGAAACTGCAACTCATGAACCTGTCTCCAAAAACAGTCTTATGACTCCAACCTGAAAAATTCCAGATGTTTAGAGTTTCTTTTATTTGCTTCCAGCCAGTTTGCTTTGGGGCAGCTTTTGGGATAGCTTGTAAGGTCTAGGGAGCAACTTTCCCTTTTTTAATAAAGCTGGAAAGGTGAGAGTCTCCTTCAGCATCTTTCCAAGAGCTGAAGGCTGGAGAGTACTGTGAGGTGATATTGTGCAAGAACATCTTGATCATCTTCAGAATGCTTTGGCCTTAAATGTGCTTTTAGTCACATATACAGAGGTGCAGGAGATTACATTACAGATGATTAAAAAATTGACCATGGAGGAGACAAATAAAAGTGTTTTCAGGTGGAGTTGACACTGGCTCTGTTCTTCTCCCTGTAGGAAGTGCAGGTCCACTCAGAGGAGATGGCTTGCGCTGGAGTCTCCTCCGTGGACGAAATTGTGTAAGGACAGGTTTCCCCCACCAGCAAGACTGGACTTTCTGGCAGACAAGAGCAAGAGGAAATAGCAAGGCTTCAGCTCTGCCTGTCTCCCCAGAGCCCCCCCTAAGCATTTAACAATATCTCAATTGCTGGGATAACCTTAAACAATGGTGAAGCTTTCAAAGGCAACAAGACAAGGACAGCACGGAAACAACTTCTGTGTTTGCTGCCAATTCCCTGAGAGTTTTGCTTTGGCAAGGACAGCACATCTCCTGCAGCTGAAGGTGATGGAGATGTGGTCTCTGGAGAAGTGCTCGGATGCAGGGCATGGGGTTCAACCCCAAATGATGTAGGCAAGAGCTTGGTGCAGACAAAGCCCCATGAAGAATTTGCCCATCACAAAACCATTGCAGGACTGGGGTTTCAGGCCAATCTCCAGGGTAAAATCAAGTGAGAGAGGTGCAACAGGAAGAAGTAAGTTGGTAAAGAGGGGAGGTGAGCCCCAGAGAATGTTGGGCTGGAGTGTTGGTGGACACCAGAGCAGTGACAGTGATTCATTTAATCACCAGCAGCCCCTCTGGCCGCTCTGGCTTATGCCAGTGGCTGCAAAGAGCTCTTTGGGGCACTAAAAGTGAAATGGTACATTAACCATGCAGGATGGGGCTGCTGAAGCAGCTTTTCTTGGGAAAGCTCCCTTTGATGCGTAAGTTTCTGCCCTCACCATTTTAGATTCAATGCTTGGGAAACGATTAGTGTATTAAAAGCACATGCTGTAAAAATACACCCGAAAAAAACCCAAGCGTGAGGCATCAGGATCCCCATGTAATTTCATTTTTATGGTTTCACAAATACAGGCTGCGAGTCTTTGATTGCAGACAAGGCACTGCAAAGCAAGGAGGGATATCCTTGGAATGTAATATCTGGCCAGAATTAGGCAACAGTTCTGCCCCACCCTCAGCACCCTCGGTGATTTCCTACAGTACTCAGTACAGTCGTTGGTATGTGTGGTGCATTAGTTAAGTTAATTACAACAGCACAGAGATTCATTGCAAATTGTTCCTAGTTAAAACTGAAAATTCACTGGAACAAGGAGTGCTAATTATATTCCACTTGTTACTGCTGTGTCTAGTTAATATTCCAACAGCTGCTTTGGCAAGATAATGATGGCTCCAGCAGAAATTACTGAACAAATAGATTTTTAAATCAGTAACAACATATTTACCAGCGGGTTTTTTTCCCTCTTCATACACAAAGTTAAGCCCTGCCAGAGTTGGGCATTCATATTCACTGAAAAGTAGAGATAAAAAAAATCAACATTGCCATTATTGTGTTAATTTGGCACAATTAAAAAAAAAAAAAAAAAGCTAAGCAAGAGAATATTATTGATAAATAAATGTTTCTATCTTCTTATAGGGATTTAGTGCTTTTCTCAGGGTCACAAAATCCAGCGTAGCTTTTTGGTTGACCATACTCAGTTAACTGTCCAGCATTGCAAAGGACGGGATCGGGAATGGATCCTGCTCTTCCTCACAGCCTGACTAGTGAAGTTAAATGCTTGTGAGATCCTGTGAGGCAGAGAAGCCCTTCCATTACAGCTGCAGATCCATGCTGTGCTGAAGGCAGGGCCAGCCCAGGTTCCATGGGCTTGGCTTTGGGGACAAACCTCTTAACCCATGTCCCACATGGCACTGGGAGACTTAGCCAAAAGTTCCATCCTTCATCCAGCACAGCAGCACTTGTGACCTGAAACCAATCATTTCTCTGTCTGACACACCAGAAAGGGTTTCAGGACTGTTGAGTGTTGCCTGCACAGGAGCTCTGAGCCTGTCCCTGTGCTGCAGGACTGGCATTGCATCCACGCAGTGATGCAGAGCTGCCTTCAGCAGGACACGAGCACACCACCAGCCAGTTTCTGTGCCTGCTTGTCCCCAGCCCAGCTCCTCTCTAAACTTTTTACAGGATTTATTAGCAGGAAAACATCTGCTGTGTAAGGCAGCCCAGCCTCCATCCTGTCCTCTGAGCACCTGAGACCCAGCAAGGTGGAGAGAGCCATCTAACCTCACCCTGAGGTGTCACCTCACGCAGGGGAGAGCTCGGGTTTTGTCCCTCCTCCCATCCTGTGCACTTATCTCTGGGCAGACCCAGTAGCCTGTGTGTATGAAAAGATGCAGGACATTTTTAATGAGTTGTGAACAAGAAGTTCAGCTGGTGCTGAATGTTTAAAATCAGAGGCAAAACAAACATGCTCGAGTGTCTGGGGTTCTTTTTAATGGATAGCACAGCTTCTGGTTTATTATTACGGCTATTATAGTTTGCAGCTGCAAAATGATCTGAAATTTCAATAGCAGCATGCTCTTCATGCTGCTACAAGAATGTATATGCTCTGTTGTATAAATCGACATGCACCTCTCATCCAACCAGGCTGGAGCTCTGGATCACACCATTTTATCATTCATCTCCCAAAAAGGGGATTTAACACCTCAGCTGACAAGGGGGAATGTGTAGCAGCGCTACCACTGGGAGAGCCGCTCCTTTTTGAGGGAGAGCGTGCAGCAGGTCTGTCTTGCTGGAATTACTTCCATTTTCAATTAGTTTTCTTCGGAGAGAGGATTTTCTTCCCGCTTTGTCATAACACCAGGATGTGTTAAATAAAATCACTCTGGGTTGTTCCTTGTCTGGCAATATAATTTGTGAATCAAGGTGGGGGGAGAAAAATCTAGTTAGCAGCAATTGAACATACAAAATGGGGTGACCAGTAACTCTCTGCTGCTGAGCCAACATTGATATATGTCCTATGGTGTCTTAGGGGAGGTTTCTAATTGCAATATGAGTTTTGCATGGTAACCTACAGGGAGAAGGGGAGACGCAATTGCTTATCAGTTTATCATTACAACCTTTTATTAAGGTTGTTTTTAATTAAAATGGGGCAACAAATGTACACTCTTATCCCTATAAGCAATCTTATCTAGTGTGACTGCTGCTATATTAGTGAACTAAATCCTCTTGATTACATTGGATGTGATCTTATGAAGTATGACAGCTTTACATATTAATAATAGGAACTGTCTGAATAGGCTGTCGCATGACCCTCTTCTCTGTGGCTCTCCACCAGCACAGTTTTAATCTATTTATCTCAGTCTTTTCCAAGATAAGCTGTCATATTCTCATGAAAGTGCAGTTGTTCCTATGTCACTGATGTGGAATGGAAGCAGAGCCCCAGGAAAGACCCAGGACCAAATCCCCAACTCCAGAACTTTGCCCCTTGGTCCCAGGAGCTCCAGCTCAATCCCTCATTTAGAGGTGGGGAGTAGGAGGGACCTATTTTATTCTCCTCAGGTCGAACAATCTCCTGGCATTCTTGCCATCAAATTCCTACCTGCATGAGATGAGAGACTGTTTTAATTTAGTCCCTTCTGCAGCACCAGGAGGGAGGGAGCACCAGGAGGGAGGGAGCTGTTCTTCTGGGTGATTTAACTGTGCAAAGGAGCAGCTAAAATGTGTGTGCAGGTGTCTTTGTGTGCCCAGGTAGCTGCATGCACACAGCTGGGAGGACAAAATGGGAAAGGGGGCTTAAAAGAATAGGACTGAAGGGGTGTACTATATATCCCAATTTACCATTATTAACACGGGGTTTGCTCTATATAGCTACAGATCTTTACTGAGCTTTTACACAGACAGATAATGATAGGACAAGTGGGAATGGTTTTAAACTAGAAGAGGAGGGGTTTAGATTAGAAGTTAAGAACAAATTCTTCCCTGTGAGAATAGTGAGTCACTAGCACATGTTGCCCAGGGAAGTTGTGGATGCCCCACAACTGGAAGAGTTCAAGGCCAAGTTGGAGCAACCTGGTCTAGTGGAAGGTGACCCTGCCCATGGCAAGGAGTTGCAACAAAAGGATCTTTAATGTCCCTTCCAGACCAAACCATTCTGTGATTCTATGAATTATTTTTGACTAGCATTGCTCTCACAGAGAAGAAAATGACGCTCTGTGGTGTGATGGGACTGACAAAAGATGGAGAGGGCTTTGTTTGCTGCCTCATTTGCTTGCCTGCTTTCCTTCATTCTGAATTAGGATCCCCTTCAGGCCAAGGGACACCAGAGGTGCTCTGTGGCTATAAATCCATGCAACTCCACAGAGGTGAGGAGCTGTAAGAGCCATTTGCTTTCACCTTAGCTTTACAGCAAAAAAACCATATGCTGGCTTACTGTTTCCAGACAGTGGCCCACATTCTGCTCCCTGCAGCACCAGTGCAGCCTCCTGGAATCTGTGGAGTTGTTCCAGGCCTGCAGCAGCACAGGACGGGGCTGGGAGCTCCTGCAGGGCCGGCTCTGCCGCTCGCGGGAAGCTCCTCACATCTGCGCCTTTTATGACGAGCCAGCAGAATCCCTCCAGAGCCGCTGGGTTTTTATGGCAGGCAGAAAAATCAAAGCACTCTCAGTGGGTTAAAATTTAGAAAATCTGGAGGTACAAATGAATGAAAAGGAGGCGTGGGATGTGTGATGCAGTTTAACTGTTGTAGTGCCCTCAAATAATAAATGCGGCTGGAAGTGATCTCTGGAATCCTGGAGACCAGCATCAAGCCAAAGAGAGCCCAAAGAGGCCTCTTACAGCTTCTGTGGCTGCGTCTAAATTGGAGTCTGAATGTCTCTTCCCACTCACAACTCCACATTATTGTATTGTATTGCAGTATTGTTCCATTAACGCTCCATTTCTGTTTCACAGGAAGTCTGGGGGAGGTTTGTGTTTTTTTAACCCTTGCAGGTAATGGTACCTTGCTTTATTTATTTCTCTTCACTGCTTTTCAGAAGGACAGTTCATTACTATTTCTGCATTAATTCCATTTTGTTATTTCAAACTTCTTCTCCTTAACAGGAGTGACCTGCTTTAATGATATTTCATTAGCTACAAGCAACTAAAATAAATAACCTTATTTCCTTAGAAATTCCCTGGCCATTGCAATGGTACTCCACACATATTTGCATGGCTTTTATGATTCCTTTCTACTGGGCTAGTTCAGAGGACCTGCGGAGCACCTGGAGGATCAGCACTGGTCTTTGTAGGTTAAAATAGCTGAGCAGTGAGGTTTGCTTTCCATGCAAGGCAAAAAGATGCATGAGGAAATTTGCCAGACAGTCCAGAGCAGAAAAAATGAATCCATTCTCTAGGGAAGCTGGAAACACGAATGGCCAGTACACGAAAGGCCAGTGGCCCATGCAGGGCTTGGTGGAGGAGTTTGGGTGGTGCAGCTTGGACACAATATTTGTGACCTCCTCACACCAGTGATGCATCTTACAAGTTCCTGAACACTGGGATGCCTGGGAAGTGCAGCTGCTTAGCTGGGGATCAATACATGCTTTTAGAAAGAATCCCATTGCGGAAAAGTGGGTGTTAAACAAATCTAACAATAAATCTTCCGCACTCCGATTTGAAAATATATCTCTACCTATGCTAAAAAGCATCAAAATATGAAGGTCATTATAAATAATCAAGCTCAAGTGGATGTTTTTAATACTTGGCTTAAAGTTGATTCACAACTGAGACTGTTTCCTTCCATGACACCTCCTGTGCTTTAACAAACAACCACCAGACAATTAATCTAAAAGGGCCTCAGATGCCCCGGCCAAGCCACTGATGTGAGTAATGGTTATGGCCCCACATAACACACGAGGATCATAAGCAGTTAATCTTCACCAAAAGGGAGAGTGAAATATTGTTTGATATCATTTTTAATAAAGAGAATAAATTAGGCTTTAAATATCATAACGCATCTTTAAACGCTGGTTACAGCTCCTGCACGCAGGGCGAATTAGCAACTGAATGAGCGTGTCAGGGGTTATCTGCTGAATTATTACCTCCCAGTCCACTTTGCATTATACTGGCCCTTGTGTCCATGGGAGCTGGGAGCTGGCCACCTGCTTGTGATGGCTGTCCAGATAACCAGCTTTGTCTGAGAAATTAAAATGGTGGCTTCAGTCTTGTCGTTAATTCCTAATTCCACCAGTAACGTCGGCCACGTGAGGGAGGAGCGCATTGTTCGCCCCTGTTCATGTATTGATATTTTAGGGTTTGATGATGTCCAATCTCCCTGAGATGGCAAATTTAACTCTTCAAGTCTGGCCTGCAAACACGGTTTATTATCGACCATAAATCCAGTGTTGGGAAACAAAAAAAGGAAGGGGTTAAAGCGGAATTCAGTGCACACGTCCCTTCCCTCTGGCTGTGCATCAGATTGAATTCTAAGAAAGATTGATGGTGGGCTTTAAAATTAATTGCAAGTACAATTGTTATTATTAATACACATGAATGTAGATCTAATAAAGCTATGCAAGTCTTAAGAATAACCATGCTAGGAGAGGTAAATCAGATGTAAATGCCTGGTTTGATGCTCTTTATCTAATAATGCCCACCTTTCTTACAATGCTGCCTTCAGGAGCAAGAAATAATCGTTAGAGCCATTGATGCAATGAGGCTGATTTTGTTGGAGTTTTGGGAAATCTGTGAGAAACACCTCCTGGTGTTCCCCACAGCAGCAGCTGTGGGAAGTGATGCTGTCCCTCCTTGCACAAGGTTATGATTTGTGTACTCTGATCTACCCTGCTGCTTTAGGACCTTCTCAGAGCCAGTGAGCAAACTGGCAGCACTGCTGGAGCCTTGCAGTGCCTTGGTTCCCCTCTTTCCACATCAGAGAGCACCCCGTGATCTCACCTTGCAGATCAGAGGCTCACAAGCTGCATCCTAATTAATGTACAACTCACACTCATTTGAAAACTAGGGAGATATTTCCCCCTTTCTTTTCCAAGCAGAGGGACAAACTCTGCTTGCAGGCAGGCTGGTGCATATCCAGAATGTCCCTGTGGAAGCCACTGCTAGCCTGATTCATTGCTGTGACCATGCACAGAGCCCTGGGGTGGCTGTGTCTGAGCCGTCTCCGAATTTGGGAGCATTCCTGATCTGCCCAAGCAGCCTCCTAGCTGGAGCATCCCACAGTGGGAACAGAACCGTGCTGCTGCACATCCCCACCCTGCGCTGCTCAGACGCAGGACAGGGATCCCCACCCAGCGTCTGTGACTTTCTCCAAACCCAGCATCCTCCCTTCCTTGCCCTCAGGGAAAAGCCCAAGAGTGAGGGGTGACTCCTCCATCTTCCCAGTGGTACTGGCACTGAAGGCAAATCAGTTCCTATATTTCTAATTCCTGCTGTTCGCATGCCTTATTAATTATACAACCTAAAGCATATTTCCAGAAATATACACATTTCTGTTTCGAAAAGAATCCTATGTTTTGCTCTTCGTGGTTAAAAAAGGGGCAGAACTTGAGAAGATCAGGAAAAAAAATACAACTGGAAGAGTTTTCTTTGTCAAGAATTATTTGATCTTTTTATTTTTGAGGGGGAGGGAGGAAATCCTAAACTTTGCATTTCAATGGATTTTTTTATTATTATAAATCCATCTGTGCTCACACACACACACACACAAAAGTCTTTTCTGTTCTGTACAAGGCACAATTTAAGGCATCTTTCAGAAATAAAAGGCTGAACAAATGTTATTGTTATTCCCAATATACAGATGTTTATTCTTATCTTTTTCCCCCCCTTCCTTTCTTTATTTTTATTACTGTCTTCTCGGTGACATCATAAGTAGGACTTGTCTCTTTATCGTCTTGCAAAGACTTTTGTTTTCTGGGACAGGAGCCTATTATGTCGTCACACGCTGGAACAGTAATAATCTCCCCCCTCGCTTGGAAGTCTTCATAGAAGACAATGAAAGAAACCATATTGTTTTCTGCTGGCACTAAATAAAGGAAGCAAGGGAATCTGAAGGGGGAAAAATTACCCGAGAGAGGCAGTCACTCTGGCATTTTGCTTTCTAAATTAATGTTTGGGGTAAAGAGAGAGAGACTTTCCACACTTAATAGACAACGAAGGACATCTTAATTGCTAGGTCAGACACCAGGCTGAGTGGCACGTCAGGTGAGAGGACTTGATCCTGGAAGGAGCTGGGCACGTCTGGGAATGATCTCTCTTCCTTCCCTTGCGGTATCCCCTGCTGTGGTTGGCCTTCAGCACGAGGTGACGTTTTGTGTCAGAGTTTGCGCTGCCCCAGCTCTACAGGAACTGCTCCAGTGCTGGCCCGACCTCTCCAGCTGTGCTGCACCTCCTTGCAGCTGGATGAGTGGGGCTTTCACACGTGGGGAGGTTCCTCCAGTTGCTTTGCAAGTCCTTTCCTGAAGGAACAGAGCTGGCACAACCTCGCACTTTGCTTTTTCCTCAACTGCCAGTGTCCGGAGGAACATTAGAAATACTCAAGAGTTTGCTTGTACCTTTCTCAGAGTGACAGACACTTTCAACAGAAGCTAACTTTATTTTCACTACCTGACCTAAACACTCCTTCCAAGTTCTGGGATGCTCTCCTCTTTGGCTTTCCCTGAATCAGTAAGGGAGGGTTCAAACCCCCAGGGTAGGAACAAGCCCTGGAAGCTGTGCCAGCTGCAAAGGGCAATGTCCACTTGAGGCTTATTACCCTACAGAGGAGTTGCATGTGTAGTTACCATGATGAGTATCTGAGCCATCTTTTAGCTTGCTCTACCTTCTCCTTTCTCCCTCTGCTCAGACAGAGATGGTTTCTTGAGAAAAGAGGGTGATGCAGCAGAAGGAGAGTATTTTGAATAGACAGGATTTTTTCTTCCTGTAGGCAAAAAGAACTACTGAAACAAAGCCTTTTTTTTCCTTCTCTTCATCTATATATTGGGAGACAAGCAGCTAATCCCCTTACTTACTGTAACACTGTGCAGCAAAGAAGGCAATATAATAACATCATGTGGGAATTCAGTGTTCTTCACACCCTGGCTGCCTCTCTGGGAGTTGCCGTGTCTAATGTGTTATCCCTTTTTATCTCTTATTTTCAGACATAGTGAAGTGCTTGAAAGGAAAGATAATGTATACAAAATAAATGCACATTAAACTAATACAATGGCACAAGAGTGAGCCTTGTATCCCATTTATTAAATGAAAGCCAGAGGAAGAAAATTGCATGTATGGGGCCAAAATTTCTAGGATAGGCTTTGCTCCAGCAAGAAAGACCTTGTTGTGAGCAGGGCACCAGCTGGGAAGGAGAGAGATCTGTTCTGTTTCTGTTCCTGCCATCGACCTGCTCCATGACCTTACCTCTCTTCTTTGTTTCCTCTCGACAGCTAAATATATCAGCTCACCTAAAAAGCAGCTTTTGCTTCTTGTTCTTTTGGAGCCTGGCTGGGATGTTTGTTCTCAAATCTCTCTACTTCCGTGCTTCCTTCAACAACAATGAAGTTTCCTGGCTTCACCAGGTCTGGGGCTTTTGCATGGGGCAAACTGACAGTGCTTATGATCTCCTCAGTCATAGACAGCAGGGGTTGGAAAACAGGAGCCCAGAGTGGTGCCAGCCCCTTCACTGGCAGTCCTGGTTCAAAATGGAAACCTGTCCATGGCATACAACCCTCAAAGCATTATGTATTTTATTTTTAAATCTAATGAATCACTCTTATCTATAGATTGATTTGAAAATATACTTTTAGGCAGCCTCATCAGCACTGAAAGTAATCCCTCTAAAAAAATGATCCCAGAGGAATTTTTAGGGTGCTATGTGAAGTGATGTAGCATTCTGTCCATGAGCAGAGAAAAGTTTTCCATTGAGGTGAATATTTTCCAGTAAGTTTGCTGTGTCTGTTCCTGCACCAAATGTGGTTTTCATGAATAGCTCTTAGAGAAAGCAAAGTCTTCCACCTTAAGGAAGGTAATCTCTTCCGGATTGGCCTTGGCTCTGTTTCCATCTGATAGCAGAAGGAAACCTCAGGACTCAGAGCATGTTGTGTGGTTTGGAGAGAGTCACAGTGCACATTTCTGGCTGGGAGAAGATGGCCACAGATGCTTATCCAGAGGCAAAGCCGCATGGAATGAGGCCTCTCTTTTCTTTCACGAATTGCATTCCTCCTCTCTCCCCCCTGCTCCCCAACAAGTGACATTTTTCATCCTCTTTATGCCTCCAGCCTGAATTCTGAACACCTTTCTCAAGGAGCTGGCTTCCACTTGCAGCACTGGCCAGCTTTATCCCTTCTGTGGTGCTTCAGTTTGGTTCCTACCCCAGTTTTCAGGAATTTTGCTTCTCCCAGCAATGATATGGGAAAGGCTCTATTCCTTCAAATCCAGAAAAGGCAGGAATCCTCATGACATTTCAGTAAAGCCCTCCCTGAGAAGGGCTGGCAGAACAAGACTGTCCTGTTCCGCCATGTCAGAAGCTGAAAAGTTGTCAAAGAACTCGAAAATCCTACGCAGGGAGAAAAATGCAGTCTGAGATCAGAGAATTTGCTCACAAAGTCCAGAGATATAAAAGAATGGACAGATTTAGTAATCTGTGAGTGGTGTGGTCACCAGGCATCTCCAGAAGTGCACGTCACAGGCTTGTGCCTTTAGCAGGGAAAGGCCTCATTGCTTTGTACGTGCCCACACATCACAATGAGTGACAGCCAAAGTGACCTGAATCACTCTTAAAACAAGCTCTTTATAGTTGGTGGCACAAAAGCAAAACTCATTCATTGACTTTTGGACACATTTTACCATAAAAGAAGTCTGCATCCCCTGTTTAGCATAGTTTGGTCTCATAAACTCTCTGCAAAATCCATACAGGTTTGCAGCTTTGAGCTCTAGTTTTCTAGGTCAGACCTGCAGAAAAGATCAGCTTCAGAGCTGATGCATTCGCATAATAATCTGATTTTTTCAGAGGAGTTCCTGGCATCTAACACAGTCCTAGTGAAGTGCCCACTGTGTATCCAGCACCCAGCCTGCTGAGTGCTGCCGGAAAGCTGGATCTGCTGATACACCACATTTATTTGAACACCTGGTGGTCTATGACTCCTAATTTTTATAAAGATTCTCTGGCATTCCATCAGTGCCCTCATCTGTTTTGCCTTTTCAGTTTACTAACCAGGCATCTGTCTCCATCCTCTTTCTATCTGTAAAACCTGCTCCCCAGAGAGCAATTCTTACAGAGAAGAGGGTCCTGGGTGAAAACAATCTGAACTGATATGCGTTGGCCAGACAGAAAGTTAAAAGGCATTTTAGATTGAAAATAGATAGGAGGTGTTCTACTGGGCCCTTTGCAGAAAGTGTTGTATTTAGCCTGACTGAGGTTTGAGATATATTTGTCTTTTTTGAAGTGGTTCAGTCGCTCATTTCTGTCAACTACCAACTGTGTCCTTAATTCCACTGAATTAGAAAAGATGTTGCTAAGATCAGCTTTTGGTCTGTATCATTAAAGCATTTTTAAAAGCAATTAAATTGCATACTATTGTGCAAAAAGGTGTAGAGCAGAAATCACCCCGTAGTGTTGTCGTGGCAGAATGATTAATGAGCACAGTTTCCTTTGCTCTGCCTCTTTAAAGTGCTGCTGACTTTTGAAAGGGTGGGTTTTGGGCTGAAAAAAAAAGTGTTGTTGAAGGTCTCAGTGCTGGCAGTGGCATTAACATCTTGTTAAATTGCCAATAACGTTTCAACCAGGCTTTTCTTTTGATTTGTTTCTGGTCAGCAGAGACCTGAGTGTGAGGTGCAAGGTTTAGATTCTGATTTTTGGGTGGCTGAGGTGTGGGTCACCGTACCTGCAAATCCCGTCTCAGAGAGATGTCACCTCACTCCCCTGCAGCAGATATTGGCCGGATAACTGAGGTCACCAGAAGGTTGACATGAAAGCAAGATCAGAATCACTGCTTTGCAGATCTTATGCCTCTTTTCTCCTCAGATATAGAATTTGTTAGTTAAATTTAGCTCATGTGAGAAAACTACACATTAAAATATTGATGAAGATAAATTAAATGGTAGATCAGGGAGGCCACAATCTCCCAACCTCATTTAAAACTTGCTGCCTTGACTTGTCCAGTTTTACCTTAGAAACCAAAACTCGTTTTTCTTGCAATATCCATATCCCATCCTCACGTTCAGATCAGCAGCTAAGCCCAGAACTGAGCTCAAATAAATAATCTCTGTTCTTGTAGTTTTGATCCAGTGGAGACTGTGACATTTAACTTTTCCTTATGGTAACTAAGGAGACTCCCACAAGCTGATGTCCTACCAACTGCCTTTTGTGCTCGCGCAGCGACAGCCTTGGCTCCGGGATGAGAACATTCCACCCTCGTCTCCAACTTCAGAGCCAGCTTGGGTGGCTTTCAGGGCAATGCGTGGTTTCCAGATGCGTCTGTTCTAATCTGAACACTGAGTAGGGACTGACATTTGGTTTCAAATTGGGCGTTTGTGGAAAGGAAGAGCAGGAAAATCACTGCCCAGATCTAGCTCTGGAGCAGAGTTGCAACCTTCTTGTGTCTCAGCTCTATCTGCCTGGAAACAGAGGTGGTTTTCTACTCCTTCTTCTTTTCAGGAAGCCAATTTGTGGATAAATTATGCGCTGGGATCGGGACATAACCCTTGGCTACTGCTTCAGACATTTATCCTCTCCCAGATCAAGTGATGCTGCTTGAAGACATTAACTTTCCCCAGCTGTCTATTACCAGCCCCGCAGGCCGGAGGGATGGGACGTGCACTCCCTAATCCACTTCGGGCAGAATCAGCCAGGTTAGTTTAGACAGCCAGGGACAGCAGGTAGGAGATGGATGACTGCATGGAACTGATTAGGGAGCGCTCACACACTCCTGGCTGGTGGCAGGAAGGAAGGAAAAGCTGGAGGCTGGGAAAGCCTTCAATCAGTTTTGCAGTGTGCAGAGAAATATCTTTTCTTAACTTGCACTCTCAGCTACTTTGGAAATCTTATTTCCTCCAGCCTTCAGGTGGAGCATGGTGCTAACCATGATTGCTACCACAGCCGAAGAATGGGGAAAATGGGGTTTTCCGAGCAAATTCCCAGCAGCAAGAGTTTCTCTGAATCATTTTATCTTCCCTCTCCTTTGATTTTGCTCTTGAAATTACAGATGATATCTCAAACATGGTCTCTGAAATGGGCATGAGGATGAATTCTTTTTTTGTAAAGGAAGCATGGAAAGAACTCTCAGGAGGATGATATCAGGGTTTAAAGTGGGGTTAATGACAGGTATTCTGCTGTGGATGGTGGTGGCCAAGAAAAGCCATTCATGGGAGAGCAAGGACATGCAAAATATCTAATTATTGCTGAAAGATCAAAGGAAAACAGAAAGCTTAAAAAGCAAAATCTGTGTCTGGAAATGATATATGGACCTGAGAATGAAGGCTGGCCTCCAGATTTAAATATGCAGAGAGCTGATGGGGATCATCAAAACCTGGGGAGGGATACCAAAAAAGATGGAAGAAAGCATTGCCTGTTAATGGTGGAGATTTATGGATCTGTTATGAATCACACTGACCTCATGAATCACCTTCCTCTCTCCCCAGCACCTCCTTTGCCCTTCCCCTGGATGTCCCTTCATTATTAAAAATTCATGTTCCTCTCCTCAATTTCATACATGGGAACACAGTGACAGTCAGTGCCATCAGTCTTTGGGGCACTGAGGACATCGGCTGAAGGACTGAACAATGAGCAGAGGAGGCCAGAATCTGTCCTTTGTCCAGGTCCCAGCCATCCCTGCAGTCCCAGGTACACACAGGCCTTGAGCAGCTCTGCCTTGGATTTCCTTGGGCTCTTGCTTAGTTCCTGGCCCTCAGGAAGATAAAAACCCAGCCTGAAATACATCCCAGTGTGGGAGAGGAGGATTTTATGGGGCCATGGAGGGAAGCCAGCCCAGGAGCTGTTATCCCCTGCCCACCTCTCCATTTGAGGGTGCCTTTCCCAAATGTCAGGGTGTTTGACAGTCCTGAAGAACAAGGGGCAGAGGAGGCGTTTCCTGTCAGAAAAAAGGGAGAACAGAGAATATGAGAACAAGTTCATAGTGGCAAGAAGTAGGAGGAAGGTGGGAATAAGGAGATGCCAAAGATCTCCCAGAGACACAGGGAAGTACAGCAGGAAACTACTCCAGCTGCTTCCCTTCAGGCAGGTAAAATATGGGGAATCTCCTATTACACCACTTGGTTTTGAATTGCCTGTTGAGTAAATTGTGGTTTTCCATCCCCATTACTCTACTGGTAGCTATCACTCATAACACAAATATACAAAATAAATTAATTAAAAAAAAAAAAAAACCAAACCTTGTAATGATTTTTCCCTGCTTAAGTTTTCAATTACATCAGCTATCTCATACTCATTAGAAAGACACGAGCCCATATTCATTAAATGCAAAACTAACTTTCCAACAGCAAAAAGGCTTGGGTGAAGAGGGTAATGATTTAATTTTCTTCATTTCAGAGAATTACATCTCTTATCCTGGGGCAATACGTCTGTAAATGCAGACTAAGTGCTGTTTCAGGCTTAGTTTAAATTCCTAATTTGGTGCAGCCACTTGGTAGGAAAACCTGAGGAAAGTCCAGGCACCCATTTTGTCTTTTAATTTCCACCAGAGCAGTCTAAATGTTAAAATTTTGAAGGATTCCAGAAAATATTCTCAAAAGCAACCATCTTCAGAAGAGTGTTTGTCTACATTCTTCTTATTTATCTTTACAAATAATAACCTGTGTTTATAGAAACACTTCTCTGCCTGGAAATTCCTACAGATGTCTAGTGCAGCGTTCAAAACTTGTGGCATGTAGCTGCTGTTAAAGACATCCAAGAGCTTTCAAAAATGACAGTATGTGCATCCTCAGGTTCCCACATATTTTTTAAATTTCAGTAAAAGTCCATTTTTGAGAGTGTAGTAGTGGTTAGTCCCTGTTTGTTGGATAGGAAAGGACTTCAGCTGCAAGTAAAACTTCTAAAATTGTCATAATAATTTCTTGAATTTGCTTGAACTTGCCTAATTACCTCAGGTATTTAATTCTTTTGGAGTTTTTTAGTGTAAACTGCAACTAGATCTGTAAGACTTAAAAAAAAAAAAATCTCATGTTGGAAGCAAAATACAGCAGTGAATTTCAGACAAGTATCTACCTGTATGGAAAAACAGTGATTTCAACCAAGACATCACTGGCTGTGTACTTGGGGTTTTGTCCAGTATTTGTGTGTAAATGGGTGCTGCTTCTTCATTGCATCTCACTGTGACCCATCTCAGCTGGAGCAAATGGGGGGGTTTCAGTTCCAGAGCAATTGCAGCAACTGTGGTGAAAGTGCTCGTCCAGTGCACCAAGGAGAAATGTCAAAAAAATCTCCTCATTTTGCCTTTGACAAATCTTGCCCCAAGTCTTGAGCATGAATCTCTCTCTTCTGGATGGCAGCAGAGCCAAGTCTCTTAGACTTGACTTGGGAAATGATTTAAAAAAAGCCAAAACAAAAATCCCAGAAATACAAACCTCTAATACATCAGATGTGTTAGAAAACGAATTGTTGTTTGACCAAAGAAGAAAAGTTAATTGGTAACAAATGCACTTCATTGTGTACATCACTTTTTGTCATTGTGGATATTCAAAGAACAGTAAAATACTTCTGGGCCCATTGCCCTCACCTGCTCAACTCATGCATTATGGTCATACAGGAGGACTGAACAATTGCATTCCTAGAAAATATGTTTTTTCTCAGTAACCACTGATAAAATGGATGCAGGAAGCACATAGTGTGGGCTATGCCCCAGAGCCACAGAATTTCTAACCTACACAAGATCTGTGCTTCTCCTGTGTTTAGTCGTGAGTTATCTTTGGTGTTTATCCATCAGATATCTTTGGTGTTTAGGGCAGGAGATGTCTTTGATAAGTTGAGACCAGAGGAGGCGGATTTGTTTTTTAATGGATAACGCTGTTTGCTAACACCACTTACACCCGTACACATTTCTGGCACAATGTGTAGAAACTGTGGTGAAAACATTCCCAGTTTGTAAAAGGCCTCTGAACCAGTCCTGGACAAACCTTTGTGCCTTGGCTCAGCTGTGTGCAGTCCCTCATGACCCCCCCTGATCTAAACTCTTCCCCCTTTGTGTGTCCTCAGAATTAAAACTGTGCCTTTTCTACTTGCCTATTTCTTACTACAGGTGGTCAAGTTACTGGGAAAACCCAGAATTTCCAAAACTCTTGATGGTTTTAGACATATTTTCATTTATTTCTTCAAATATGTGCATGACCGCTAAGAGATAAATCACAACGTTGGCTGATTTTTATGGACTGAATCAAATCATGAGTCAAAATGAAAAGTTTTAATGGAAACGTCACCATTGTTTCAGTGAGAAAAATGTGGCCAATACCAAAAATCCACGCCAAAAAGCCACTTGCGTTCAAACAAAAAAATCTTTCCTTAGAAAAGCTCCTCAGATCAGGTTCTTCCCACCTGGCTTTCCCCTGTAGCTCTCCAATTTTTTTCCAATCCCTGTCCAAACTAATGAAACAGCTGCATTTTTATCAACTGCTCTTTCCACCCCAGAGACAAACACGTTTCACTGGAGAGAGAAGCAATTTTTATGTACAGTGCCGCAGACAGAGCCCTGCTGTAGCATCGGATGGGGGGGGCTCCACCGAAATGTGAGCTCAGGACAACAGCTCAGGCTGTATTTTAACATGTCTCTATATTGCAGTAACATTCCAAGCAATATCTAAGTGCAGATATTACTTTCAAGCGAAGTTTTTCTCTCTCGAAGTTTTCCGCTCTCTTTAATAAAGGAGCAGCCTTGGGTTTCTCACGTCCCTTTTGCTGGTGGTGGCTACAGGGCTCCGCAGGCAGAGGCAGAGAGGGAGCAAAGTGTTCTGAGCAGCAGCTCAAAGGAGATGTGAGTTTTCTTCTAAAATCTGGGTCCATGTTAATGCACAAAGATCAGCTACAGTTCCAAAATAGCTGCACAGGGCTTTGTGAAAGCAGGCAAGCACCGGCTGTGAAGTCAGCGCCCAGCATGGACTGAGTCAGGGAGGGGCACGAGGAGCATTTGTTCATGTGGCCTTTTTCTTATGTAGATAAAGATAAAATACCCTCATTCCACTCTAAGCTTATCACAAGGCAAACCAAGCTGGGCAACCACGGTAAGATTTGCTTTGTTTTGACAAAACTTTGGCAAACAATAGAATTAAAATCCTGTCCCCATCCCAAATGTGTGTCCCAGCCTCCATCCTTCAGTGCCAGTAAACCTGCAACTCGTGGGTTAAACCAGGCAGGTTCTGTGCAGAGATGCTCACTTCATAGCAGACCAGGACACTCCTCAATGAGCAGCTTTTGATATTCTTTCCTAAATGAATATGTTGAGGTAGTTTTTTGGCAGGATTGTGTTCAAATTTAGAGGTGAGATTCCGACTTTCAGCAAAGCGTCCGGTTTTGATTCTCTGGAGGGAGTCTGGGATTTGCTCAGTAGAGGATGTTGCCATATGTGGGGATGAGGGTGAAGGACTTCCTGAAGGGCAGAAAAATATCTCAGAGCTCACCTCCCCGCTCTGTCACAGCCTCCCCAATGGCTTCAGCTTCCCTGTGGAGATCCAGACCACAGCTCTCCCTCGGTGCACCAGAGAACACCATCCTGAAAGCCTTTGGTAGAGGAACCACAACTGAATTTTTGGGCTGTCTGCTTCTCACAACAAAATTAAAATAGTGAGGGTTGCAGACTAAAGTCCACCTAAAAGTCTGCCAAAGAGCCACCTCCAGAATGGTGGGAGTTCAGGGAAGTGGATTTTGTGGAAGTTGTATAACGAGTGAATCACGCCCATCCTCCCCAAGAGAAGAGACCAGAGTGGGTCTGGATGACGGCAGCAGTCGCAGCTCAAACCCCCTGCCCATGGTGACGGACATGGGGCTGTTCTGTGCTCTCTGTTCTGATGAGGACAAGCACCACCTTCCCTTCCCT
>VZTE01003195.1:266084-360015 GCA_013397775.1 Eulacestoma nigropectus
CCCTTCCCTTCCCTTCCCTTCCCTTCCCTTCCCTTCCCTTCCCAAACACAAACTGGCTCTCCCAAACCAGTTTGCAAACCCCCACCTTTCACTCCAGCAGCCTTACACAACTCTGAGCATGGAAAATTCACAGCTCTCCCAAACACCTCCTGATTTCTGCAGGAAAGGACACAGGCGTTTCGAGATGGGAGAGATGGAGGGAGGACCACCAGGTGCAATTCAAATATAATTTCCAGCCTCTTGCTGGCAATATCCCGTAACTTCCACTTCACAGCAGTCTTGACACAACCTTGGAGGAGAATCAAGCGAGAAGCCCCAAGGCAGCCCATGAGCACTGGGGAGATGGAAGGATGGAAGGGAGGATGGTGGATGCAGCCTCCCAGCTCCATGCTCTGCCTCTCCCTGCTGGAGCTGTTCATCCTGGGTTTGAGAAATGAAATGGTGCTGGAAAGGCAGGAAAGCTGCAATTATAATTTCTTTAAAAGTTGTTTCGTGTGATTCAGGGTGGTCGGTTGTCATTTATTGTAGCCTAAAGTATGAAGAGAATTTTGGCATGCAGGCCTGTGACTAGAGGACAGGACATTTCTCCTTGTTAGAAATGAATCCTTGTGTCTGCAGTAACAGCTTTTTCTCTGTGTGCTGGTTGTAAATCTCGGTGGAACCAGTGCAAGTTGGGAATGAGCAGCAGCAAGTCCATTTTGTGCTGCATTTTTGGAGTTAAGCTCATATTTCAATTGTGCTTATTTTGGATTATTACTGTTCAATAGAGCAAAGGGGAGGCAGGATTTGCAGGAAAATCCTGCAGGACCAGCTTCCAAATGACCACCAAAGTCTGAGTTGTGCCAGTTAATTCCAGGTAGCTTCATCTCCTTCACCAGGATGACTCATGAGCTAACTTCTAAATAGCACTTGAGATATTTAATAGTATAAATTATAAGTCCTGGATTTTGCAACTGACAGCAAACAGGAGAGCTGCCATCTGACTCTGGAAACCCAAAGGGTATCCCCAGATGTCAGCTGGACCCCGCAGAGCTGCATTTGCCAGCAGCCGCAGGGTATCCCAAATTAATGCTGTGACACAAACACAGGAGCTATGTGAACATGTTGCATTGTCACATCGGGCTAGTTTTGCAGAAACATCTTTCTTTCAGACTCGCCCAAAGTCTCAGAACTCTACGTGATTTTAAGTACAATGATTTTTCTGTCAAAAATAAACTTTGCTCTCGAAATAATTAGCACATCATCCGTTGGAAGTAAGCCTCGTCTGGAGTGAAAGAATGGAGTTATGTGGGTTATTTTTAAATAGCACAACAATATATGCTAGCGAAAAAAGAATTGCTTAAATTATTTACTTTATTTACACTATTCTTTCGAAAAGCATCTTCAAAAACATGTTTTTAAAAAATGGCATTATTAATTGAGGGGGTTTTTTTGAAGAGGATTTTTGAAGTTTTTGGAAAGATGGTTAAATACTGAAAACGACCTCAAAACAGATCACTGAATTATTTGTCATTTGACTGGGTTTCAGATCATGTGCAGAGTTTGGCCCACTGCAAGTGCCTTCCTGGGGTGGCGAGCTTCTCCTCACGAGAGCAGATCCAGGGCAGTCAGACTTCAATAATGTGGGGACTCAACCATCTGTCCCCAAACAAATCAACTTACAGCCTGATCCCCCAGCCCTCCCTGGGTGTCATTTACTCCTGTGAGTAGCCCAAACACCTCTCCTCACGTGCACAGGGCATGGAAGGGGGTCACACAGGCAGACGCATGGAAGCTGGGTGAGGGACAGTGCCGAACCCTACGGGGCCTCACCCCGTGGCTGATACCCATCAGCAGGGTCTGAAGGCTTCAGCACGAGGTTTTTCTGGTGCAAACAATAATTTCGGAGCTCAAACCTCCTTCCCTTGGTTTATAAACCCCAAATCCTCTCTGTATGCCCTGGATGAAGGTTGGCTTTGGGGGGCACCTCCACCTGTGCCCCTCCTCTTCGCAGGGCAGGACGAGCGGCATGGGGAGAGATCAGGCCCGAGCTCTGCGCCGAAGCCTGACCCTTTGTTTCAGCGGTGTCTCTGCTGGTGACAGATGGTGATGCTGTCCTGGTGAATTTGTTACCTTCTCGATGACATGCAATATGTCTGCATCCTGACAGTGAGAGGAGAGACTCCAGCTGTCCCTCCAGTAATTGACAGCAAGGAGCTGTTTTCACTTTTGACAGAGCTAAGAAGCATTAGCATCATATTGGCTACTAGGAGGGGTTTTATTATTATGTTTATCATCTGAGAGAAGTCATTGTGATGTGGGACTGGGTGGGTTTTTTTTCGTACTTTGCTCCTGCAGCCGCCCGCTCCTCACATTGCAAACTGTCGCATGCTCCAGCGGAAAAGAAAGGGAAGGAAATCTGAGCTCCGGCCACCTCATCCCCAAAAGAGCCCCACTTCTCTCAGGCTGATGGAAATGACAAAATCCCACCTTCTTTCTTCAGAAGCAGTGGGGGAGGCAGGAGAGGAAGGATTATTTTAGGGTAATGAAAGTGCAGAAAATAAAGCAGGAGGTCCTGTCTTGCTTCTTGCATGCCTGGTTCCTGCTGAAGTCACTGCTCACTGGCAGAGCTTGGGTCACATCCTCTGCTCTTTGGAAAAGAGGAATAATCTTGTTTTTCCATGGGTTTTAGGCTCTGCTGGCTGGCATTCTGGATGATTTATGTCCAGTTTGCCTCCCTTTCACTCTTCCTAG
This sequence comes from Eulacestoma nigropectus, assembly GCA_013397775.1. Lineage (NCBI taxonomy): Eukaryota > Metazoa > Chordata > Aves > Passeriformes > Eulacestoma > Eulacestoma nigropectus. The sequence continues at coordinate 268,818 of VZTE01003195.1, forward strand.
CTCGCACACTTACCCCTCACTAGCAATAAAGGGCACCTCTCCCATCCCCTCATGGACTCTGCTGCAGTCTTCACTCTATAATCAGTCCTTAATAAGATTGGGCCAGTAAAATCAACTCCGAGCACATAAGTCACACAGACATCCATACAACAAAGATTCCTCCCTAAATTAGATTCGAGCTGACCTAAAACAAAGGCTGGGTCTCACTGCAGATCGAGCAACAGCAAAGCTACTGAGACAAGCAGTTGCTTCAGGAAGAGCTCGGTATTTCCCCTTGGTCCTACCAGTTGTAGTTCCGTGGGTGAAACCCACACATTGTCACACTCCTGAAATTATACCAGAGGAAAAAAAGAATTTATTCAGAGTATTAACACAATCCTATCTATTGTCACCTTGTTTTCTCCCAGACAGAGATGAGGGTCTACCATGCTTTTGCGTCACTCTTATGTCTCATGGATTTGTGCAGCACCTACAGCCACAGGACACTGATCCTATACCAGAGGGTGCTGGTATCAGACATGGGTGTTCCATGCTGGATTAATGAAAATCTAAGCATGAGAAAGCAAATATAGCCCAGCAAATCTCAAAAGGAAGGTTTCGCCTGGCACAACAACCAATCCTGCCCTGCACTGCTTCTGTAGTTTCTGTCCCATGAAGCAGAGTGTAAGCACAGACAGTGCGACACACACAGGCTCCTAGGACATGTGAGCCAGAGTCATGGATGCTACTGCTGCATGAACAAATTCACCTCTGCAAGAAGAACCCAAACTTCAGCTATTTATGGCCACAGACCATTTTTTCAGTTCTCATTTCAAACTAATTCAAGACTGGGCGTGATATGTAAATATTATAGTGCCACTATTTTCACTATATGTATATGTGAATTTGGAAGTCCCCAGGGAATTTTTAAAATCTCCAAAATTACTTCTGCTGATTTCTGAAGAAAAGACAGTATGAAAAAAATAAAAACCACAGGTTCTGCCAGCTTTATAAAAAGTCCTTCAAAGTTTATGGAAATACAGTTCTGAATATTTCTGCGAAGAAAGATCATATCCACAACCAGGTCCTCTGTGAAAACAAATCTACAAAGTAAAAAAATGCCAGAAATAGTTGTCAGCTCTGATTTATTATCAATCCAGGCATTTTAACAATGGCTACTACAATATTTTGCCAGTTTCTCCAAATGAGGATTGATTTTTAAGTCTCATTGAATAGCTTTGTTGAAAGGTCCTTTCCCCAGACTGCTTTAAATATGCAAGCATAGCACTCTGCTGCGAGGCTGTTTGTGCTGACTAAATTCGGAACTTATCGATCTCAAAGCATGGCACTGACCTCAGAAATTAGCTGGCTCGGGAGCAGCATCAAACTCCTAAACTCGGATCGGTGTTGACACGAGTGCGTGACAAAACCCAAGCCAAGTCGGAGCTGAGCAAAAAAGCCCAATTGCTGGTCCTGGTCTGGGGCCAAAAGCTTGACTCATGCCTTGGACCAGAGTTTGGAGGAGGGTGAGTTTTCCTTCCTGGCCTTTTCATTCAGTAATTCCTGAGATCCAGTAAAAGAAAAGCACATACCCCTGTCTGTGCATGGAGAGGGGAAGGAGTGCTGCTGTGTGTTTGGGCTGAGGGGCTGGAACCGGGATCTGCCCAGGGATGCAGAGCCCCTGGAAAACCTGCTGCCTTTAAGAGAGCAGTAGATGGTTTAAGAAAGAAGATGGGTGCCATGGAAGGCCTGTGCTGTCTGTTATGTGCCTTTATGATGGTATTAAATTATTCCTGTTTCTTTCAACACTGTGCTATGCACTGCACCATCCTGGTTCCAGTTAAGAAAGAGAGTGAGGGAGAGGGTATGGGACTGAGAGCAAAGAGGGGAATCCACAGCATAAACCAGAATTTGTCAGCAATGGGAGTAATTGCTGCTCTTTGGTGTGATTTATTGAGGTAACAAAGGTTAATAACAATGCCACTCAGTCAGTTTATTCTATTCGTTTTCATGTCATTACAACATATCAGGCACGGTGCATGTTGCAGCTGGGGTAAGGACCGAGTCTCTCCCAGAAATGCTCCCATCTTCCTTCTGACCACCAAACCCCTCTTCGGAGTCGGATGGGGGCTTGGAGCCAGGCTGGAGCATGTCCATGCAGGGTGGGCAGCACAGGCATCACAGGACTCCTCACTCTCTGCATCCCCAAGGCCCGGAATTTCAGACAAATTAGAGACAGAGTTAGCACGAGGAGAAGTTAACACAGGGCAAACTTATCAGAGCGGTGCTTTGCTGGAAGCATGTAGGAGTGAGGGCAAGGGTGGGCAGTGAGGGGGTGGAAAGCAGCCTGCGGCAGCAGATATCCCCACGGGATGCCAGAGGGATGGATGGGGCTTCTGTGGGAAGAGGTGGGTAATGCAAAGGAGCCGTCTGTCATGCACATGGAGAGGCAAGAGGAGTGTTCCTGAGCGAGAACCTGATGGCTCTGGGAGAGTGGGGAAGGCTTTATAGAGGGATAGCCTCCTGCAAGGGGAGCAGGAGGAGGGGCAGGAAGGAGAGCAGAGCGGGTTGGGATTACTTTGTTGTTTTGTTTAGGATTTGGCAAAAGCCAGAAATGACAACTGAGAATTCAGAAAGTGAAGGAGGCTGGCATTTCAAATTAAAGACGTTCATTGTCTGTTGATAAGGCTGCCGCAACCCAAGCCCTCACCTGGCTGCCCTCACCTACATGAATTTGTATTTATGGTGCAGGGATCTAAAACGTGGTCCGTGCTGAGCCCTCATTTATCAGTAGCTTTCACCGAAAACTTCTCATTCCCATGATCTTTTACTGCAAAGGACAATTTTAGCTGATCTCAGTATCTTCTTTGGGCTTGTAGAAGTCATCAAGGCTTGGAGATTTAATGGCAGCGAGATTCCCTGCTCTTCAGGAGTCAGGGGTTGCCGCTGAGTTTTGTGCAAAGTACTGCAGGAGATGCAAAGGCCCAGAGTTTCCAGAGTGGCTCAACAACCACAGCTCCCTGCAAATGGAAGCTTTCCCACAAATCATTCAGTGCTGCAAGAAATCCATCAGATCTTTTTCCCCAACCTTGAGGATCAGCGTCCACATGTGTTTCATCTGCACGCACAGCCATACAGATCTCCTCTGGTGGCCTTAGCCCAGATCCATCCTCCACTTAACCTGCACCCAAACATCTCCAATCTTTAAACCCCCACGGCCCGAAGCCCCCACACGAGCGGTGCTCTTTGTGTGAGAGAGGGTTAAAGAAAACCCAACATCTTGCTGCAGATCATCCCTCCCTTCCACCCACTTTGGCGCTGGCAATCTCACTCTGTTCTTTCATCCAAGTGGGCATCAGCACCAGCCCCATATTCATAAGTGTCAAGAGGTGTTGATGCATACGGCAGTCGGCTGCTTTTGCCCACCCCGGAGACTAAAATGCCTCGCACCTCCACTCGGCTGCTGGGACTTGGCTGGCTTTCAGATTTCAATTTTTAGAAGGACTTTGAAATTTTTCCAGCTCTCTCTCTCTCTCTGCTGTTTTTCACTGCTCGCTCAGGGAGGTACCTGGGCTGCTTTGTTCCCAGAAATGCATTGGTGAATTAGCAGTCTCGAGCTATGGCAAACGCTGCTTTTTTACGCTGTTCTGACCAATCTCAGATCCTGTTCTAAGGTATGAGATGGGCAGCAAAGGACAACAGTGCCTCAAAGTGCTACTAAATTGTCCATCTAAATGCTCCTGCTACAGTTTAGGGGAGAGAGTTAGACAGAAAATGGCAGAGAGAAAGAGAAGGCTTCACCCACCCTGATCAAAGTCCTAATGCTGATGGTGGAGCATCCAGCTCACATGTCGGCCTAGACCCCAGCTGTTCAAGAGAGGTGTTTTCACTTAGAAATTTGCCTGCTGCAAGATTCCAGAAGGGTTCTATGGCAGCTTTTGTTATTGAAAGAATTTTTGGTGTGGGTGAAAGTTTCTTCAGAATTTTTTTGAATAGTTTGAAAGTCTTTAAGTATTTTCTTGATGTCTTATAGCCATCAGGGTGTGTGTTTGGTGATATCTCGCTCATGTCAGGAGCCCATGGAGGAATCCTGGATCTAGGTAGCACTGACTGGCTTGGGAGAGAGCCGAGGTGAGAACTGTATGGAGACCCAGAAGTCAGCCAGGAGGAGTTTGGCATATAACCCAGCAAAGGGATCTGTGCTTTTACAGGTATCTCAGCTAGCTCATTTAAATCTTGATCTGTAAGTTTTTGCTTTTTGAGGTACTGGCAGAATTTCGTGACTAGATCCAAAGTTATCCAGAGAATCAAGTTTTCAGTTCTTCTGATTCGAAAAGAAGTCTTTCAGTAGTTTTCAAACACATGGGGTTGTGAAAGGCTGGGGCCTAAGTCCAGAGTTTGCAGCACTAATCCATGAGGCTCTAGCACCAGAGACCTCTAGAAAGGATGGCAGAAATCAGCTCATAAATGTCTTGCTCACTCATCAGCCCAAAACACGAACTTGTGCTGCTGCAGGGTCCCAACCTGCACTGATGCCACCAGGTTTATACAGTGCCACTAAACCAGCCTGTGACACACTGGCTGGGGTTCCATTGCCTGGACATCAGCGTCTCCAGCACTCAGGAGTGGACTCAGGGCTCCTGTACCGTATCTGCAAGTCCCTCAAGGATGGTTTGGTTACACTACAAAGTCTAAAATAGCCCTAAACCTTCATGTTTGGAAAGCTGAATGCAGATGAAGGAGCATGGAGAACCATGGGACAGCAGGGATAGGGGTTGAGAAGAAGAAGTCTCCTAGGGCTGGAGCATGCTGCTAACTTTGCTTTGGTGTGGTCTTTTCTTTGGTTTTGGTCTTTTCCAACATTCCTTTTGGATCTTTGTGTTTCTATTTCCTTTCTGCACTGCTGTGATATATTTTCCTTCAGATACCTTCCGTTTCTCCAGAGAAAGGAGAAATCCTTTGACTTTAACCTCATGGCAGCTCTCAGCCTCTAAAACACATCTGCAGACATATGTTTGCCTTTCCTTTAGTAAGGAAATACAAAATTTCTCTGTCCTCCTCCAGATCCTGCAGCCCTTGTGTTTGAAGGAGACCTTGGGCTGGAGCAGGATGAGTCCTGCTGACCCAAGCTCAGCTCAGGAATCGCTGGGTTCCCCCTGGCCCTCCCCCATCTTGTAACATCAAGGTCTTTCTTCTCTGTAGCAAGGTTAGGCTCTATATGTCTTAACCATATGCCCCAAGTGAGGAATTCATTAGCATTCATTATGCATTCATAAGAAACAAATGGGCAGAGGAGTGGGAGGTATTGCAATTCCTCTCAGCTGCTCCTTCACACCCTGCGTGGAGGGAGGGGCACCGCCCCCACCAGCCTCCTCCTGCCTGAACCACTGACCACTCTGGCACTGCTGACCACCCTTGCACACCCACCCTTTCACCGCTGACCATCCTGGCACCGCTGACCACCCTGGCACCTCTGACCGTGCTGGCACCGCTGACCACTCTTGCACACCCACCCTTTCACCGCTGACCATCCTGGCACCGCTGACCACTCTGGCACCACTGATCACTCTTGCACACCCACCCTTTCACCACTGGCCACTCTGGCACTGCTGACCACCCTGGCACTGCTGACCACCTTCGCACCNACCGCTGACCATCCTGGCACCGCTGACCACTCTGGCACCACTGATCACTCTTGCACACCCACCCTTTCACCACTGGCCACTCTGGCACTGCTGACCACCCTGGCACTGCTGACCACCTTCGCACCACTGACCACCCTTGCATGCCCACTCTTGCACCACTGACCACCCTGGCATCACTGACCACCTTTGCATCACTGACCAGCCTTGCTCCACTGACCATCCTGGCACACCCATCCTTGCACCACCAACCAGTTTTGCACTGCTGACCACCCTTACACCACTCACCACTCTTGCACTGCTGACCACCCTCGCACCACGGACCACCCTTGCACGCCCACCTTTGCACACACTTCTCACACCAGCAGCTGCTTTCCAGGTGCCCAGCTGACAAGCCCCATCCGCCTGCGTGAGTTCCCCGTTGGTTCATTTAACTCTACAACAGAAGCTGATTATGGAGGGAAATGGCTGAAGCACAAATCTGTCTTCCTTTTTTTCTTTTCCTCTCTTTTTTTCCCCCTTGGTGCTATCACCTCGTTCCCCTCCCCTGCTTTACTTCCATTTGTTCCCCATGCAGGGAAGCCAAGGCAGATGGATGCAGGCCTCACCATCCCCCAGGTTCCAAGACATCCCTGTATGGGGGAAAGAAAAGGAAATCTTGATGGTTTTAAACAGTAGCAAACATTTTTCACTGTTTCAGAGACACAGAGAGAGAGTCAGTTCAATCCTTAACTGTAAATGATATCTGGGTGGGAGTTTTGGTCAAAATAAAACCAAGCACACACGTTGTCACAGGGTGATGTCCCAGGACAGGGTGACACAGAGACAGTCACCCAGTTCTTGGTTCTCACCCTTGCCTCAAAGTCACCAGTGCTATAGCAGTAGCAGTTGCGGGATATTTTTTATTTTATCCCTTTTCTTCACTTGCAAATAACCAGAAGATTTCTGGCTACTTGTGAGAGCACATCTTGAAGACACAGGTAATAGGTAGGAGACTGGTGAAAGGAGCTCTGCTTTGTGTCCAAGGAGCTTGAGGATTGAATCCAGCATTTCTCTGCCAAGTCTCCCTTAAATGTGATGAGGAACACCCACCCAAAACAGAATAAACTCTTCAAAAGGAGAGGTGGCTTGCAAAAAGCTCCTAAAGAGGAACACAAGAGTGCTCTGTCTCTGTCCATGGTCTCCCAGCTTGCTTGGGAGGAGGTTTTTGAACCTGCCTGGGCTTTGACTTGTCATTTCAGAGTGATCTGGACCCTTTTCAGTCTCCTCTGACAAAGCCCAGCCCCTGGAGCAGGCAAACACTGCTAACGCTGTCACCTGCCACTCTGAGAACTTTTTTCAGTGAATCTATTGAGCAAATCTAGAAATCCAACGAGGGGGGAAAGTTATAAATTCCATCTGGTGTGTTCAGAGACAAATTCCGGGTGACTTGGGTACCTGAGCACGACTTGGGATCCCTCCGTGGTGAGAGGCAGCTCCTGGCTGCCGCCGTTCCCGTGCTGCGCTGTGCCGCTGGGAAGCCCGACTTGCCTCCTGGTGGAAGGTCTCATTACAGCAGCGAGACTTCCCAGCTCCAGCAGCTTTGTAAAAAAGCAGGACATGAGCCGCGAACACCTTCAGAGGAGCCTGACAGGGAGGGCTTGGTGCTACCCCAGAGCCAAGGAGTCACTGCACGGCCCAGCCCCACGCACGGCCCCTCGGACTATGGGCGGCAGAAATGGGATGTCCATGTCACATTCGCGGGCGTCTCTCAACCCGGCAGAGCCCAAAGCAAGCAAAATGAAAGACCCCATGGCCCTGGGAAGCAGTGAATGTCTGCTACGTTAGTGATGCTGCAGCTCTCCCCACAGATCTCCTTTGCACAATGGAATATTATAGAATATCTCTTACAACAGCAAAAAAAGGAAAAATGCTTATGTGCTTTTATCCTGCTGAGTGAGGGCAGCACCAAGCCCACAGGTTCTGAGGAAGGCTGTGTTCGGAGCTCAGTGCCCAGCTGAACTTACAGATGACTCATAGGAAGGTTCATAAGATGTTCAACCAGGTGGGAAGATTTTGAAGTCTATTTTTTAAAGCGATGAGAACAGAGGTTTTCCTTCCTGCATCACAGTGACACAGGCAGAGCTGTGCACCCATCCTCCTGTCCTTGCTTCTTGGTGATTCCCCTCTTTTGCTGCTCTCTCCTTGTTGTTAGGTCTTCTTTTCTCTGCTTTGCTCTTTGTTTTGTTCTGTAGGGTTTTTTGTTTGGGGTTTGTGGGTTTGTTTGTCCGTTAGTTTGAGTATTTAGAATGAAACAAACTAAATCTCTGTCCTGGAGTGAACTTTAAATGTTTGGTAACTGCTGATATCCATAAAACTCTACCCAGCCCACGATTGCTGCTGTCTACCTGCCCCTCCAGCCCTGGAAGGGCAGCAAGGCAGGGAGCAGGGATCTGCCTTGCACGGAGCCACTCTCCAAACAAACACCAAATCAGAGCGGTGTGGCCCCCTCATTAGCAGTCGAACATCAAGGACCTTCATGCAGCAAAATTAACTATTTTTTGTAGGATGTTTAACAAAAGAAGAGATACTAATGAGGTTAGTTAAAGGGTGGCCCTCTTTCATTAGCTCTGCTGGGCTAAGTCTGCCAGTGAGGAACTATCAAGAAGATTGCTTTTTTTAATTACTCTGTTAATTGATATAAAACAAAAAGGACGCAGATTAGTTGCATGCAATTAGCAAATTAATTCTTGGCAATTACAGACTTAATAATGGAGTACTTTTGCTGCTGTGTGTTGGATTCTGTGGCCTACATTCATTGCCTGTATGAGCTGAATACATTTTTTTTTTCTGAAGAGGAACAAGAGTTAAATATAGATATGTACACATTTCCTTGGAATTCTCTCAATAGAATGATGAGGAAGATAAAGTACATTTTTCATCTTTGACACAGCAGTGCCTCATAGCATCTGCATTGTTGACACTGAAGCCTGAGGTGATGTGTAAGACAGCTCTGCCTTCTTGCCTGGTTCTGCCTCCTGTGCTGGTGAGCTCAGTGAGACAAGTTAGGCACAAGTTTCTGTTTCTTTCTGAATGGGGCCAATGGGCAGGAATATTGGAAATGAAGGTCCTTAGGGTCTAACCTCAATCTAGGACTCTTCCCAGGCTGCAGCACTCTGGCAGATCAAGTAGGCTGAAAAATACCCCCAGTTCTCCTTGAAAAGTCACAGTTTTGGGGTGGTTGCTGTTGAATGATTACAGCAGAATAATGATGATGGCAAATTCCTTTTGTGATACAGGGCTGTTTCCTGGCAGTGGGGTGCTATTTGCTGCCCTGGACACTGGAGGGGAGGAGTTTGAGGGCTGGTGGACAGTGAGGCCTCTGGTTGCTCCTGTCTGTTGACCTCGTGTGTGCAGGATATTGGGATGGAGAGAAAACGGTGTATCCCTACCCAAGGGAGGCAGCACAGAGACTGAGATACCTCACTGTGCTTGACCCCAGACTGGGGGAATTTGGTATTGTTCAGCATTCAGCCTGAGTGACCCCTCTGCAAAACCAGCTGGCAGGTTACAGTGCTTTGGAAGAGGAGGAGAAAGCAAAGCAGGTGGGAATAGTTCCTCTGAAATCTGTCCCAGTGCAGAGCAGCTGGGCATTTCCATGGTCCATAATGGCAGCAAGCAACTTATCCATGCCCAGGAGATTCTCCTTGGGCCTCAGCTTTCCTCCCTCCCTCTCCTCTCCTCTGTCTTTTCCCCCACCTCTGCCTTTTCTTTCCAAGCAAACTTGCAGAGAAGACAATGGTCACGTCCATTGCTTTGCTCGTATTGCTTTCCAATATTTTTATTTTACTCCAGACCGAGTCCATGTGTTTTTGCAGACTGGTAAGAGGCAAGCAGGGACTGGGGGCAGGAAGGGTCTTGGCGATGAGACACCCACACACACATAAGGGGAAGCACATGGAAATGTTAATCCAGAGAAGTTCAGAGGCAAAAAAGGATTTTCTCGCTTACTTCAGTCTGCTGGGGATCCTCATTCTGGTCTGTATTTGGAGAGCACCTAGCATAGCAAAGGTGCCTGACAGACCTCCTGCTCTTTTTTTTCCAGTCAAATCAGGATTAGCATTAGGGATTCTTTATTTGGATTGGGAAATGTCAGTGAGGCTGTCTGTGCAGCACAGGTTACAGAGAGGCAGTGAACAAAGTTTACATCCAGTGAGATTAATTTGCACACTGAAATAGTGGCTGTATGTTCCATGTTTCCCACTGACTCCAACCTTTCCTGGGTGTATCAGTTCCTCTGGTCACTGTCAAGGACTCAAAAATGTTGAGAGACCTTATTCTGCTGGGTAATTGCTTTGATTCCATAGATTAAATTAGTGAAAATAGACACTGAAGACTTTATTAGTGCATCTATTTCTTCCTGTACAAACCCTCCTCTTGTAAAAGGGAGGATGAGACCCTTTTCAGGGAAAGGCCATGCAGGGATGTGTGCAATGGGAAGGCATGGGGAATCTCTCACGGGAGCAAAGAGCCTTGCAGGGTTTCACTGCAGGGGGATGAGGTTTCCTGCGCTCATGTGTCTCCCTTCAGCTATTTCAGAACTTCCCAGCCTGAAATCTGACTTTAAATCCCTATTTGCAGAGTACCTGTTTAATTTCATTCTTACTTTTCAACTCATTGTAACAACATTGATTTTTTTCTTTAACCCATCCCTTTTGCTGTTAGCTGCTATCAGGAGCTTTTTTGACAAGAATATGTATTTTTCATGCATACAAACCAGCCTGTTTCCATCTCATTTCTTCTAAAACCTTTTGACTGCTGTTTAAACCTAAAAATATTGGACCCACCCAAAGCGACTCTCAGGCAAGCAAGAAGATCATTTGATGCATCCAGTGTTTTGCTTCACATGAGTTCTCAGTATTGATAGGGAGGAAGAAACTGTGAAGGGAATAGATCAGACTTGCTCTTAAAGATCTCTTAAAGAAGAAAATAACCCAGCAGCCAATAATTAGGTTGTTTTCTTCCAGTGCCCAAGCCCAGACTTTATTTGCAAAGCAGTTTCTCGAAGAGTAGTTTAGCAACGAATTGCTGATTAGTTTGGGCACAAGGAATGGGCTGAAACACCTGCAGAGATGCAGTGGTTGGGAAGGGTCAGCACAAGGATGTGGATGTAGCCTGAGGATTAGATCCTGCCCCATTCCCCACCCCAGCCAGGCTCTCCAACCTGGAGCAGGTTGTCACACTCATCATTTTGTTTCCCCACTGATGCAGGACCCCAGATCAGAGGTTTTTAAAGACATAAAAACCCTCCACTGAAAATTCAGCCCTGATTGAGGGGCAGGGAGAGCACAGGCAGGAGAGCACAGGACTGAGCTGGGACCTGGTCCTGAATGTTCCTGGAGAAATTTCTCCAGGCAGAGCCACCAGTGCCACCCAGCATGTCTGTCCTCCCTCCCAGTCCTAAAGTCTTTTCCCCCTCACATGGAATTCCATCCTTTGGAGGCTGCTGGGTAGGGGCTGTTGAGGATTCAGCCATGCAGGAAGGCAGTTTGCTGCCTCGTGCTTTAATTTGGGAGCTTCTTCCCTTCCCTCCTGTCACTTGTCTTTAGTACCCAGCAAAGCCCAGCTATTGTCTGGGATATATTCCTTCCAATTTATCCAAGGTTTCAAAGGGAATTATTCCATGTAAATGTCCTCTTTTCACCACTGTTCCTTTCCTGCAAAACATGTGCCTTGCTTTAATTTTTTTTTTTTCCTTACATGAGACATCTTGTTTATTTTTCCCCCATGTCTTTGCTCCCCCCTTGGTGCGGCTGCTTCTCCTGCTGGTGCTGCGTTGCTGAATGCCAGAGAAATGTTTTTCATTCATTTTTTTTTAATTTTATTGATTCCCCCCCCCCTTATGGGCTCAGAACTTTTTGCTTCTACCAAATGAGGCAGCAAGCATTAACAACGCATTGAATGCAACTTAAAGAGTTAAAATGAGGAGGGCATGGCCACGTCACACACAGTCAGTGAGAACATGAGAGGGCCTGAGCCACAAAACAGAAGCCAGCAGCATTATCTGTCTGACTTCTCCCTCTCCTCCCACACCCTGGGGACATTTTTTCTCACACTTCTGAGGGTCTTCTGCCTCCCCCGATACCTGGCTCCATAGGCAGCAGTCCTGCCTGTTCCCCTCTCTGTGCGTAAAGCAGTTGTGATTTGTTGGATTCAATCACTGCTTCCTCTCCAGAGGCTCTGGGAAGGAAAGCCACGAGCATTAACTTCAAGGAGTTTGCACCATCTTGTCTGCGCCTGATGTAACTCCCTCCTGGCCAATGCTCACAGTCCTTAGGGAGAAATTTAATTGTTATTTTCAGGGAATCTCTCTAGAACTGGAGGGATTTCTTTCCCCTCCAGCTCTTTCTCAGTGTGCTATGGAGCTATATCCCCCTTTCCCTAACCTATTTGATTTTCAGTCCTCATTGTGAAGGGCAATCCCCACACATGCCAAGATCTCCATGCAATGATATAGGAGGGTCCAACCTTCTCCATTACAATTATTTGTGGTTCTGGTTATCTGAGATTATGTATTTTCCAACAAATCCCTTTGGCTTCAGAGTTGCATGGGTAGAGATCTTATAAAACACAGATTTTGGGGGACTAATGTTTGCTAAATCTGTCCTCGAGGACCTCTTCTGAGCTGATCCTACGCTTTCAGAGACCCCCATTCGTAGAAAACATGGCACGTGGACTGGACAATACCTTCCTACAATGCACAATATGTTTGGCATTAATTTAAATGAGAAACACAAAATTTATTCAAAGATTTCAGTGGACGGTGTCACTCTTGTACCCAGCTGCCAACCCACAGGTCCCTCCTGCCACAGTCCCCTCCCACCTCCAGTCTCTTGACATAACATCCCCTATGAGTGCAGCAAAAAAGGAGTTGCATCTGTTAGTGCCCAATAATGTTTAGGACAGAAGTCTTCCACAAGGAGTTTTTTGGGGTTTTAAGCTAAGGAAAACTCTTGTGAAACAGAGTGCTGCTCTGGGGTTCAGTCTCCTCAGCACTGTCAGAGTAACAATTATTTATGTGTTGTTTTTTCCAGGATTTTTTTTTCCTTGACTGAAGGACTAAAAAATAAAAACAAAAACACAAGCCAACATTTAAAGTACCAGCATCTTTTTTGCAGATTTATTTTTTCACATGCACAAACCTTCAGAGACAGAAAGATGCACTTGCCAGCTCATAAAGATATACATTAGTCTTCGTAAGTATAGGTTCAAGAAGTTGTTTTGGATCCTCCAAGTTTTTCTTACAACTACGACCATATTTCATCAATAAATTTGCTATCTAGACAGTACACAAAACTAAAATTGGACAGCCTGGGAACTGAGCTAGGGACTGTCAGAGCTGGTAGTGTTTGCTAATTGAGCTAAAAGAAAAGATATCCTTTTTCTTAACTGGGAGAGTCTGACACATTTTCTGGGGTCATGGAAAATGGGACACACACACGCACACACACACACACACAAACCCCAATCGTTTGCCAAAGGGCCTCTCTGAAAGCAGCAAGACCGGCTCAGATTCAGGTATCCGAAAGCTTGCCTGGTTCAGAGTGTGTTATTTGCTTTTTCACAGTCAATAGGCAACCGTAGATGACAACAAAATATTGGATCTCGCCTGCAGCGCCGGGGAGCCTTTTTCTTCAATGTGCCAGCACTGAGAAAGAAACTTCCACAAGTTGTACAAATCATTGCTGGCCAAACGAAAACTTCGCTGTAGCATGAAATGCGAAGTGGCACCTTAGATACAACTAATGGAGCTATCATGGGCCTAAAAGTAACTCTCTGGGCACCTCAAAGGGATTTGTTTCTTCCCATTCAGCCTCCCTGTCTTGCAGGGACATTTTTCATTGCCTGTCCCTGAGTCCCCGCTTGGGCTCGTTGTTAATCATCAGGCACTGGGACTTCCAGGCATGTTCTTGGAGGGAGCTTGGACAATGCATCATCTCAGGTGGGGATAATCCTGAGCTCATTATGACTTTGGGTTTGCTGCAGATAAAAATACTGTGCAGGAGGGTTTGGGGATCTGCTTTTGGCAGGAGAGGTCAGCTCAGGCAAGATATGGGCAGTGCTGAAACAGCCTCTGCCTCTGAACCCAGGGCAAAGGATGGAGTCCGGCCACACTCCCACATCCAGGTCCAAACTGTTCCAACAATAGTGGATGTGTCGTGACGAGCTCACAGCCCATCTTTAATATGCCAGAAGCCCCTTCATAAGGAGAAGAACCTGATTGTGGAAATGGAAGCGGAAACATCATTACGTTTTCAGAGTAATGAGCTTGGCCCCCACCCTGTAGCTAATTAAAACTGTGGAAGTCTTATTTCAGCTGTAATCAACCTAAATCTTAGCTACAAGCATGGCAAATATTTTTTCAGCGTATGTGGCTTTGCTTTTTTGTTGGTAAGTGAGCAGGGGAGGAGGCAGTGTCTTTTCCTCCATGGCAGGATCTGTTTCAAGCTTATTCCTTGACCATGCAGGGGATGTGGCTCCTGCAGGGACAAACACAGCCCTTCTGTGTTTATTTAGAGACAATTACCAAACACAGAGATATTCCAGCACTCGGGGGTTTCAGCCTGATCTAGGATGAGCAGATATCTTAAACATAATAATCAGAAAGATAGAAAAATGGGTAACTCGTCTCTCTTGAGCTTCAAATATGAATCGGTTCAAATTTTAGGTGCGCTGTTTCTTACTTCATCTGTGTTGCTGCTCTCCCTAGCTGAGCCCCATTAATGCAGAGATTGAGATCCCCTTCTCAGAATCTCTAAATGGATGGAGGAATCCTCCTGAGGCAAAAGCAAGGTGAAGATGTGTAAGAAAAACCTCAATTTAGTATTCTAATAAGAATTAGGCATCCAGATTTCTTTAACAGCTTTACAATATCAGACATGAAGCACAAAGGGATCTTCTCCCTAGCTCAGGGGCACGACACACTCTGTGGACCAGGCACAGAAGAACTACTCCGGCCTTCCCCACTCTCAGCAAATTATGGTTTCCTACTTCAAAAGCTCTGAATTGTATTTATATCGTGAAATACGGAGTTGTGGGAAAAATCCCCATCCTTCAGAAAGCTGCAGTCCTGGCAGGCGGGCGGATGCTGTGTGCGCTAATAGCGAAAAGACAGAGAGACGTTTTCCTGCTTGGTTTTCTTTTCGGTGGGGGAAAAAGGGCACGTTCAAAGCACTGAGCACACAAATGTGTGCACACGCAAACCCTCCAGCCTCTGCACATGTATTCACTGGGGGTTCACATTAAACTCCAAATCGTGCAACCGTGATCTGTACAGATTAGAAGTGGGCTTAGATTGCAATTAAGTCAAGGGAAGTCAAGAGCTTAGATAACGATTACCATTTTTTCCTGTTTGGAAGAACCAATTGGAAAAAAAAAGGGAAATAAAAAGAAGATTAAAATACAGTATATCTGTGCACATTCACTAATAAATTGTCATTAAACAGTTCCCTCCTTATTGTCTAAATGGAGATAGTATGAAATATTTGTAATTAGCAACACAATTTATTAAAGCTGCCCTATCTTGGCTTGGTGCTGTTTCACAATCAAATGCAGTTTGGGATTTTTCAGCCAACCATTTTTTAATCACCGGAGCACTTCATTTTTAGTAAATCCAACCCTAATTTTTGTTATCCCCTGCTGAGATTTACTTGAAAAAAAAAAAAAGTTTAATTTGGTTGAGATCCCCTCAAAATCATCTCTGCTTAATGCCTCGCAGCCTTCTGCAGTCTGTCTGCCCGTTTTGTACAAAACACACACGCAAGCAGTAATCAGCAACTATACCCCAGCCTTGCATTAAATGTCAGTTTTGTGCTTGGAGATTTTTCATGTGCTTTTGAAAAGCAGGGTGTAGCAGGATGCAGCCCACATTAAAAAAAAAAAAAAAGGGAGAGAGAGATACAGCAGAAAAATAGTGTTCATTATCAGGGAGAAGTAAGTAAATGATAAGAGATGATTTAGAGATCCGGAATGTAAAATGCATGATGCAAACGTTCAGAAATGGACTGCTCCTACACTATTAGGAGTTGAAGGTCATGCCACATGTCATTGGAAAGGTAATTTTCCCTAGATTTTGAAATAGGATCTCAGATTTGACCTATGCCCTCCATGTCAAGAACATCTGGGCATCCTTAATGCATCTATTGCTTTTCCTTTTTTTCCTCATTCCTTTGTTCCCAAAGCTGGAGGACAGTCCCTAGTTTGGAAGAAAGAGAAAAAGAATGGCCAGATTTCAGTTTTAGCCTTTCTGTGGACTTGTAGGAGACCCTGGACGAGTCATTTCATGCCTTTTGGTTCCCGCTTGTCAGTAAGATGGATTTGGTATAGAAATGCCCAGATAGCTCGTGCTTAGGTCTCAGTATTTGATTAATTAATGCTCATGAGTTATTTTGTGATGCTCACATGAAATAAGTTATTCACAGCACATTCAGATGTGCTTCCATTGCTTTAGCAGCTTTGAGAATGAGATTTGTTTCCCATAAACAAGATATCTTTATCCATATCAATAGGTATCTAAGTGCGATTCCACAGGGTGCAAAATTATATGAATGACTTGAAATACTTTTATCAGATATTTTTCATTACCTTTTGAAACAGTTTTAAAATGCCCTTCTCTTAAATCTTCTTCTCATGCTGGGCTCAGCTAGAAATACAAATGTTTAGTGCATCCGGAAGCCAAAGCATCCAAAAATACAGTTCTCTTTGGGAAATATAGGTGTCTATGTGCTTCAGTTTCCCTCATCTTTAGACTGGGAAAAGTGAGGTTTATCTATAGAGACTGAAGGAGGAAGAGAAGCAGAAAAGCTTCCAGACAGTTCCTGCAGACAGCTTTCCTCAATATTTTGAGACAACCTCTCCATGCAAGTCACAATTTCTGTTCTGTGCAAAAATCTAATTCTTCAGCCTACTTGGCTTTCTGATTTCCAGTGAAATCTTCAAACACAAGAGGCCAAAATTGCTCCAAGGCTCAAATTAAAATCCTTTGCCTCCAGAAAAAAAAAGCTCAGTTCAGACTCTGAGCAGTGCTGCAGTGTAAGGAGGGTGAACATCCATAAAATAAATGCTTTCCCAAGGGGAACAGCAGTGTTTGAGAGGAGGGCGCTCACGCTGCTGGTGTTGGGCATTTGCACTGTGACTGGTGAATGAAGTCAGAGACTAAAATCAGACCTAAAATCATCCTTGCTTTAAATCTGCTTCACCATCAGCCTCATCAGGGTCCTGTCTGCAGCAGCACAAGCCTGGAGAGTGCTGGAGCAGAGCCTCTGCTCCTCTGGGATGCTCTTCCCGACAGCCCCGTGGCAGCCTGGGCTCCTCTGCTCAGCTGCTGCCCCTTCAATTCTCCTTTCTGTTTATCTTCTCCTTATGAATGGAGCCCAGCTAATCAGCCTGATGGCCAGGATGCCTGTCAGAAAACATATAAAAGGGTTTAAATCCCTCTCCCTCCTTCAGGAAAGCTTTTCCCTGCAGTGGGAAAAGAGTTCATGATTCTGACTGTGGGAGAGCAGGGGGATCCTTACTCAGGGGCAGAGCAGCTCTTTGCAGACATGGACTTGGGGTTCACATCAAATTCCCAGCTAAACATCCTAAGGTGAACTTAAAAACAAAGTCATCTTGCAAATGGTTCCCCCAGCAGGTTGAGACATGCTGTTGAGGATAATGTGAACTCCCTGCAGTCTCAGAGAGACAGGGAGAAAGCAGCTTATTTCCATATCTTAATTAAAATTTCCATTAATCCCATCTGAGGCCTCATAACTTCAAAAACTTGGACAAAAAACCTCAACACTTATTTCTGATAAATATTTTAGGCTAATTGTTCGGAGGTAGCAGACATCTCTGGCTGGTGAATATCAACGAGCCGTGGGTGCTGCCGGCTGTTTAAAGGGAACCGTGAGGGTTTTGTTTGTTTGTCCTCTGAAAATTACTGAACATCTTAAATGCCAAAGATAGCAGACACAGAAATCAAACGTGCTGGGCTGAGCAGGGCAGCTGTAGCTCCTGTAGGATTGTTTGGAGGCTGCTTTTGTGCCTTGTAGGCTCCTTCCTGCAGGCTCAGGGCCCAGGTGCTTCCAGAACAAGGGGAGCTGCCGGGCAAAGGAGCTGCTGGCTCAGGACAACACCTCTTAATGATGCTCTGCCTTTATCCTTCAACTCAGCAGGGTGTTTGTGGAAAAAATGATGAGAATCAGGGGCTTAAAAGCAAAACACGATTTCCCCAACCAAACTCTGAACCTACAGGAACTGCTTTTGAAAGGGAGATGTGGATCTGTGCTGTGCATCAAGATGGAAGTGTTGATGTCAGTGAAGAAGATGAAAATTCAGAACATGACCTGGTATTGCCTTCCTCTTCTGCCCAGCCCAGAGCCATGGGCTGCTGGTTTTCCTTACAGGCAAAGCCTCCATGTGGGATGGAAAAGTCACTGCTCCACTGGACAATGAGGAACCTAGAAAAGATCATGATTTTTTCCCTCTGTGGGGGGTCACAGGGTTTCTCCTCCTTTAAACCAAGATCACAAGCAATGTTTGTTCACACTCTGCCTCACTTCCACCAGTTTTTCTGTCTTCCCATAGCTCCTGCAGCTTTTCCAGCAGTGACCAAAAAAACATTCCTAAAGAGCCAGAGGAAAGAGCACAATTGATGACAGTTTCAGCCACCTGCCTGGCCACAGGAGATGGCTGAGAAATAGCAGCAAGATTTAGAATGGCAAAAGGAAAAAACACAATAAAGTTTTTCCTTTGTCATTTAAAATCATGCTTCTGCCCCGTTCCTGGGGGATGATCACCAGTCTTGAGTATCCCTTTTGCACGGTGCTGAGATCACCAGAGCCCAAAGCCCACCTCTTACAACCCCACTTCCCCCTCTGCTCACTCTCTTTGCTTCCCAAATTTGACACTGGTTTGGGATAAGAAAATATTAATTTAGGCTTTGTGGAGTGGAGTTAGGTTTGGGGATAACACAAAAGGTATTGGGTTTTGGCACTTTCTCCCACACCGTTCAGCCTTGTAGACAGTTTAAAAAATGAATTTAAGGATCCTTCACTTAATTTTAAATGCTATTAATTTAATCCATGGAAAGAAGCATTTATTACTGTTTGAATGCATACAGGAGTAAGCAAAATGCTTTCACATTTCTGTTGAGCACCAGGGTGTATTTGGGGATGCAGAGAGAGGACCCTCCACCCCTTTTTAATGGCTTTTCAGGCACACGGGTGAGAAAGAACCAGGTAACAAAGCTGAAGTGGGAGGAATGGGGTGGAAAAGAGAGCAGACCTTCTGCTGGGGCAAGGCTGGGAGTTTGTGTCCATTCTCCCGCAGGGCTCAGCTGCCGGGGTAGGGAAATGTGAAAGGACAGAGCTCCTCTCTGGCTTTGCACTCATCATGCCTGTGGCAGCCACGGAGAGCAGCAGCCATAATTAAACCCCGACGCTGAGCCCGGTGTCCCGGAGGTAACATCCTCGGAATGAGCTGAGCATTGAGAATGGCAAACTGCAAGGGACCCGGTGACAGGTTCTCTGTGGTCATAGATCACCTCTGAGTGACAGAAAATTGGACACAGATCACAAGGAAGGCAGGAGAGAGCACTGGGGAAAGGGGAGGAAGGGGAGAAAGCAACCATTCCTAAAACGAGCCTAAAATCTGCCTGGTTGCTAGGGAAGTGGGACTCCTGGTAAGTCATTTCAATTTGTACCTATATTTATAACAGTATGAAGATACGTTTTATAATCTGTGTAATAAAGAACCTCATCAGCAACTTCTCAAAGAAACTTGTTATTACAGAGAATGACACTCTAATTGCCTCCAGACATTTAGCTTGTCTAGTGAGTGAAGTAACCTGATAAGCTATTGAGCTATTAAGTGATGTAGAATCAATTAATGTAGTTAGATAAGAAAGTAATACCCTACCCAGGTTAACTAAGTAGTATGTGTCAAACGAGTCACTATTAATTCGGGTCCAGAACAGCATAGCAGACCTGTATAATTCTCAGTAACCTTCATGAAATTGAGGGGATTGCATTTTGACCAAAGAAAACTTCTTTTTCAAAGATCTTTTGTGGGGAAAAAAAAATAAAGAGAAACACAGAATTCGTTACCAGGCTCATTTTTTCCAGTAATATTCTCCATAAATTTAAACCATAAACTACTGAATATCAGTGTTGAAGTGATGGTTAAATTGTAGGATCTGATTCTTTCGAGTTTTGGAAAGAGAGGGAGACATAGGGGGAACACGCCTTGAATTTCCACGCCGGCATGAGAAGACAAACAGGAGCTGGATAACCGGGTGTGGAGTTGCTTGTGTCATCGGGTGCAGGCTCACACAGCCCTGGAGGACAGCACAGAGCCATTAGTGCCTCTGGCCTGGCAGCCTGGCAGCACCTCGGGCTGGCGGAGCTCGGCTGTCAGCGAGTGGGGCTGACGCGGGGACAAGGTGACAGATGGGGAAGGGTCGTGGTGCCTCGTGTAGATACAAGCAAGAAATGTGTGAGGCCCGAGTTCTAGTCCCAGTTAATTTTGTCCCTGTCTGATCTAGCTTCGGGTGTGATTATCTGGAGTGTGTTAGAGCGGAGGAGAGGAGAATGGGTGAGAAATTATCATCCTGTCTGTCTCACCACTGCTGCAGGTTTCCTCTCCTGATATATTGTCTCTGTAGCTGGGGAGTGCAGAAGGAGGTTAATGAATCTTAAAACATTTGTAAGTGGCACAGTGTAGCTCCAAGCAAGCTGGGGTACTCGGGGAAGTCTGCATTGCTGTGCTAATGTGCTTCTCAACAAGAGCTAATTAGCCCTACCTGGGAGCACAGAGCACTGGGGGACACGGTGGCACTGCCAGTTCAGGGGAGGGCTGTGCTGCCTCCAGCCCTGCTGGCTCCACATCTCTGCTTTGGACCCTTTCTTCAAGTTTTTAGAAAGAGATGTTTCCAGCTACGAAATTGCAGTCACTCAGGTCTTGCTGTAGGGGTTGTTCTCATCCATGTATCCAGCTGTCTGGTAATGTCCAGTATTTTATACAGATATATGAATATCAAATCACAGAAGATCCTGAGTTGGAAGGTTTTATGCCATCCTGTAGTATGTGGAGACCGCCTGTAATGTATGAGCCAAGGTTTAAGACTGAATCCAGGAACATTTAGAGACTTTGTCCCAAGATTAGGCCCACCACGGAAAGAAGGTTGTTGAAGGACTCAAAGCAGTGTGTCAGAGGTGGAGGAGCACCTCCAAGCACTCATGGGTCAGTTGGCATTAATATGACCTGCTGTGGTTAGATAACAATCTTGCTTAAAGCTCTTCATAAATCCTTAGAATGGATGTTTGAAACTTTGGAAACTTGCAGTCCTTTGGAAATCTGGGCTTGTAGGGGAAATGGCAAACTCTTGCTGGAAGGTTTATTGTATATTGCATTGTAGGTTATCTATGACAGAAGAATATTCGGGAAAAAATTAACATTAACATCCCTAAAATGTCCCATTACATGAGGGGTAACCACGTGGAAAACTTGGTATTTCTTCTGTGAAGGACCACAGCAGCTCCCTACGGACCACAGAGCAGCAGTAAAAGACCAGTCAGCTGAGGGAAATGCAGAAAAATAAATATATCAATAGTGAAGTTTCCAGTGCTTCCTCTCGAGCATTTAGATGTGGTACAAGATGGGAAATTTTGTTTCTGATCTTCTTTAAACACGAACAACCCAAAGCCATCTGAACTGATTTGCTTAATGTGCTGTTCAGCATTCACAGCATAAATTGAATTGTTAGCCTCTCTGTCTGTGCATTTGAATGTTTTGATTCTAATATTACCAGCAGAGCAACCTTCCCTAACTGGATTGTTCTCACAAGTAATGTTGATGCTTTGCACTCCCACTCAATTGATGTCATCGGGGCTACTGACAAGAAGGTGCCTGTTAGAGAGAACAGGCTGAGATCAGATAAGAGCAGAGAGAAATCAGAAATATCTCATTTTTCATCAATGTCCTTTATTTTAATTTTTTTTCTACCCATTTCTAGTTATTTGCTTCTGACGGGGATGGGCTTGCAGATGCTCTATGCCACAGCTAAAGCTGCTGAGCACCTCACTGGGATGTGTCTGCACCTTCCCACAGTGTAGGAATGCCCGTCAGGAAGGGTTTGCAGCTGAGCATCTGCCCCACACTCTTGTGTCTGCACAAGGTTTGTGTGCAATACTGGGAGAGAACCCAGCTCTCCCTATGCCAGTGGGTGCAGATTGTCCACAGTGCTGGAAAACTGCATTTTCTGGGCTGGCTGGGCTTCTCCCAAGTCATCTCCAGGCTCCCACGGAGCCATTATAACTCTGAGATATATAGATATTTATATATGTATACAGTCGACTTGAAATTACAGAACAACATGCGGCAGCTTGACACCTGTGAAATTCTGGAGAGGAGTTAAAGGCAGAAGTTTTTTGGGAATTTTGAGGCTGCAAGACCTCATGGAGTTGGTGTTTTCATGCTGCTCTGGGAAAAGACATCCCCAAGTGTGTGTCTGGTGCAGATATTAGCACAAAGCTGGGTCTCTGTAAGTTGGACCTTGGTAGCAAACCCACACGGCTGCAAGAGACACCATCAGGGACCAGAGCCCTGGGGAGGAGAAGTGACAGCACCACCAAGTCCATCAAAAGGACAGGATATGCAAGAGCTGTAGAAAAAAGCGTGGAAGATGAAGTACGGGATTTGGGATCTAACAGAAGTGAATTTGTCACTCCTAGATCTCAGCAAAACCTATTACCAGAGAAAGGGAGAGGCAAGACTCTTCTCTGGGGTCCTTCCACGAGTAACTGTTGTGACCTGTGGTTTTCAGTCCTTTCCATAGTTTGATGTTTCATACGTAGACAGTTGCCAGGGGAAATTTTGCTTACACTGTAATTTTCCATTTGCTGCTAGACTTCAGACAGATGAGTGCAAACTGTTCTCTCTGCAACTCAGGAGATAATTTTGCAGTCAGTGTGAACACTGTGAACCTTCTAATTTATTTTTTTTTCTCTAATAACAGTTTGGCAAATCAAAGCGTCTGTTCATTTAGGCAGGAAAAACACCTGGGAACCATGCAAAAAAAAATACACAGGCATAAAGCTGGACTTTGAGCTGGCTGTGTCTCAGATTAGGTATTCTCAGTGATTAGAGGTATTGAACATTTTCCATTTTATCTTGTCTGCATTGAAAGAGAAGCATCGAGGATGACTTTGGAGGGAAGGAACTAACATACACACTCACAGTTTCTAAGTGCTTTTATTTACAGAAATTCCTTTGCCATGTTTTCCAACATCATAAGATGTTGGTCGTTAAGATAAATTCAGAAGTCTGGCCACTACTGAGAGGTCAAATAGGGAAAAAATGAGAAAGTGAATATTTGTGCTTTGCATGGTAGAAGTTAGGGAGACATGATTGCATTTCTTGCCTTTCAAATAAGTTCCATTTTAAGCCAAGAAACCCAATGGTGGGACACCAAGTAAGAGAGAAGGATTTTCAAAAGAGAATAATTTTTAATTAGTTCAAAAAACTGGTAAATTTTTGGACAGTCACCCAGATTGCTTTATCCACAGTAAATAATAGCAATAAACTCTCCCCTCTACTCCTGCCTTGCACGTATCCAGGCACATGCGAGCCCAGGTTAGCTAAAGCACACTTTCTTTTGTTCTCTTTGTTCCCTTTGTTCACTATGCAGTAATGAAAAATGACAGCCATATTTATTGTAACATTCCTCCAGGAATGCAGAGATAATTACCTGCCCTTAGCACGGGAGAGGAGAACGAGAACAAGCTCCATCTCCTTCCTGCTCCCAGGAATCCAACTGCGGCCTTGGCGTGGAATGCGAATGGAGGATGTTGGGAGCAGAGATCTACTGCCTTGTTTTTAGGGTTCATTTTTTTTGTCTCTTGCAAAACAACAGCTGAGAAGAGCTCGAACACTTCTGTTAAAAGGGGACTGCCTTGAATTCCACTCGTTTCCTCTCCCATTTCTAAAGGAAAGGCCTCTGTGTGTTCATTTGAAGTAGACTTGACTTTATTGATAAAACTGCTGTTTTCACAAGGCCTCCTGCAGGGTCTGCCCAGACAAATCTGCCTTCAGCCCTGGCCACTTCAGATGTGATTCTGCTTTCCAATAAAGAAACCCCAAACTTCACCTTACGTGCTTTTAAGAGGGTATGTGTTATTTCTGAGAAGTACTGGGTTAGTTGGCATTGGAAATTAAAGCTTCTAATCTAATAAAATAAAATAATCATTTGGTATGAATAAGTGTGAGCTGGCTCCTTTTCACCCTCGTGGTGTGTGTGGTGGTAATGATCCACAGCCTGGACAGAGGAATCAGAGAATCTCAGAACGGTTTGGGCTGGAAAGGACCTTAAAACTCATCTCATTCCAAGCCCCCTGCCATGGGCAGGAACACCTTCCACTAGACCAGGTTGCTCCAAGCAACGTGACCTGGAGCAATTCCAGGGGTGGGAAAAGGACAGTGATTCCCTTCCCAAAGCATGGGTGGATGAGCTCTCTCTGTGGTGGGAGCCCTGGGATCAAGAGAACTCCCCTTCCCTTCCTGCCTCTACTTGTTTGGGAAAACACCCCAGGATGAGCATGTCCCCAAGGTCCAGTGCAGAAAAATGTGGGGAATTCTCTCACTTTTACTCTTTCATTCAGCAAGAACAACCCATCCCAATGAGGTCTGTTCAGGTAACCAGGTGCCTCACTGCAGCTTTTTATGATTATTTTCTCCTATTTGTTCCCATTTAACGGAAATTTGAAAATAAGACATATTTAGCCTTCATAAGAAAAATCTCTTCATATCTTAATATTTTTTGTTCTCTGCCTTTATTTCCTCACTAGCTGGGATTTTTCAGGCTGATTATTTTTTGAGGTATTGAAAATGCAATCCATATGATATATTAAAATATAATTAAAAGTGTTATCATATTTGCAGCAGTGTGTTATGCCTAGGGAGGTTTTACAAGAGCAAATATATTTTTGCATTCCCTGCACAAGTGAGGGAGACCAAATGACTATTGCTGACCTTTTTTACTGATAGGAAAATGGAAACAAAAAGAGAGGGGATGGATTTTTGATGCTTCCAGGTGTTTTACCTGTACACCACATTCTGTGTGATGCAGAACATCTCCCAGCGGTACAGAACAAAAGGAGCTAAAAATTAAGTTCATTGCCTGGATTGCTCTGTTTCTCAGGTTATGATGAGGAAGTTCTGGCATGGCAGGGGGATGGGGATGGCCAAGGGATGCTGAGCTGTATCTGATTCCCACGGCCTAATCCCCTGCCAAGAGCAGCTGCTCTTGGTGGGAGCTCATGGAGCTGGGAAACGCAGCCCTGCAAATGAGAATGTACGGATTAATGGGGCTGTGCATCCAGGGGACTCCTCCTGGACACCTTTCCGGGCTCAAAAGGACCTCTTCACCTTTGCCACGTGATCCAACACTTCACCTTCCCTCCATGGGGTGGGCAGGCGTTGGGCTGTGACTGTGCCCTCATGGCCCTCTGTCAGCTGGATCTCTTTGCTGGGCATGGAGACGTGCAGGACATGCAGCCTAAACCAGGCCAAAGGGACAGGAACTCTAGGATTTGCAGCTGAACTCCCCAAATCTCAGTCTCTTACCTTCTCTAGCTCATACCCAGAAGGGGTTTCACTGGGAGTGCTGCAAACCCATTTGTTCCTCAGTGGCCTATGGATAGATGTAGGGTTCAGAAACGGGGAATTTGGAGGACAAAGGATTACCTGGACAGTGCCATTATGATGGGAAAGGAATTGAAAAATAATATAAAATATTCTATCATGTTATATTATATTGTATTAATCAAAGTGCCCAGGTGCTTAGGGAACTTGATTTTCTTTATCCCTCTTCTCCTCTTTTTCTCTCTACCCCCAGGAGCTGCTTCTGTTCCTACAGCTCATACTTTCAACTGTCTTTAAATAAGTGTTTAATGGGATTTATAAAACACCTGAGCAGGTTAGATAGGTTATAATTCCCACTGATTTCACTGACCTCTCTGCAGATGGGATACAGGCTCCTATATCACACAGGCTTATTTGAAAATATTATTTCATGTATGCTGGAAAGCATTAGTCCTATTAGATTTGTGGTTTAAATTCTGGGAGGTGCCATCAGAGTGGGGCTGGTGCATAGAAATACAAATAAAACTAAAAACATGTATATGTGTTGGTACCTGCCTCTGTGTGTGTGCGTGTGTGTAGTCTTTATTGGTGGCTGAAAACCTGGTGTCTGCTCTTTGGTTTTCCATTTTAGCTGGCCTATTATCTGAGATTTCTGGAGTGTGAGTTTCATAAGTAGAGGTTATCATACATTGCAGGCCATCTCTCCTGCTGGGGAGCAAAATGAAGGTTTGATAATGAGATCGCCCAAAGGCAGATAAGAGCTCCAGCTTGCTGAACAGTCCCTCAAGGTTTCCTGTGATGGCAAAAAGGAGGGAATGCAATTTATTATCCTTCTCTCCTTGTACCTTCCCATTGTTTGAGAAGTCAAAGCAACAAACTACAAGGGTTAAAAATAAAGAAATTAATAACCAGAGCAGGAGACCCTTTGTGTTACTGTTTTGCTCGGAGGATGGAGATCTGTGATTTGCTCTAACACCATGAAGGAAGTCTCTGAACTCCAAATCATGAAATTCCATTTAATGGGCAGGCTTTCCCCTCTCTCCTCCCGCCTTCTTCCTGCTAGGATGGATATTCTAAAATGACTCAAGTGCTTTATCTTGATAGAGGGTGGAGGATGGCTCTGTAACTGCTGCTGATAACCTCCCCATCTCCAATTGTGTTTGCTCTTCTTTCATGCTAAATGCTACAAAGTGCATTACAGGAAAGAGAAAGGTCAGATTTAAGCCGTAAAACATGGAAGATTCGGAGCTGAAGGTGTCACATCATTAAGTCACAGCATCTTCATGCTTATGTTTTCTAGCACATATGGTATATAAAATCACCTGGTGTTTCACAACCCTCTTAAATAATTAGGCACAACAGGGTTTGCTGGGTGACCACCTGGATGAAGTCAAAACAGTGGCATCTGCATCAACCAGATGGGAGTCTGCTCTTTGCTGCCATCAGGAAATGGACAGCCGACTTCCACTCGAGTGAACCAAAAGCTGCCTTCTCCCAGACAAGAAAGGGAAAAGGCAGTGTAAGAGAGAGCAATAAATGCAACTTCCTCCAATTTTCAGGTTACCAAGTCTCTACTGAAACCTCAAGGAGGAGATCCTGTTCCCCAGCTGGAGAAGCAGCAGGGAGGAGGTGAGCTGGATTTACACATCATCAGCAAACCACATACCTGGTAATGTATGTGGCAAGTTGAATACAGGTTTACATTTTTATTTGGTTTTCTCATTTTTAAAAAAATACAGTGGGAGAGGGAGAATATTAGCAATTTACTGTGAGGCTCCATTAGATCAAATCAGTGCCAATGATAGTCGCTTATTTCCTCCATTTCGTAATGATTTACTCTATAAATTAATGTCTGCCTATTTAAAGACCCTCAGTGATTCAGTGCTGGGTGCCATGGCAATAAGTGACAGGGACTAGGGCTGAACCCACCAGTCATGTGGCTCTCGGTGCTGTCATTATGTGCACTGGTAATGGGGGGCTACGTGGGAACGCAGACAGATATTATGCAAACATATACTGTCTTAAGTATCAATCTGTCACTTGGTGTAACTCATGGTAATGGCCCCACCAAAGTCATTACAGAGGAATATGCATTACAGCATGTTAAACATCTATCATGGGTGCAGCTTCAGAGAAGCCGTGGGGAAGATGTAAGGAGGTGCCAACATCCAGATCTGGAGGATGCTCAGATGTAAAGGGTTTAATTCAACAAAGCCCTTAAGGAACATTCCTTTTTTTCCCCCCTTTCCACTCCAAAAAGATGAATCTGAAAAAAAAGTCTTACAGCTTTAAGAAGAAAACAAAAAAAAAGAAAATCCTCTTGAGCGTGTATGTGTGAAGCACAAGCAAGTTAACTGCAGCAGCTCAATTCCAATCTCTGCTTCGTAGACACAGGCACAAATAGGGCTTTGGTGGGAGATCTCAGCCTGGCTGTACTACACAGCAGTTTTAGGGTGTGATCCCTCCTCTTGTTATGCTTAGAAATCTCTCAGCCTGATTTTGTGGTACAGAAGTGGAAGGAGGAGGTAACTTCTGTATCCCTCTTCAGCTGATCCCTGTCCTCTCCCTGGACAGGGGTGAGTGGTGTATGAGCACATCCCAGCCAATCCCTGTCCTCTCCCTGACACACCTGAGAGGTGTATGAGCACATCCATGGCCCAGATCAGTCCTTTCTCCGTTATGAATCAGCCCAGCGCCTCACCACCAGGAGCATTCATTCCCCACTTCTGCACTGGGTCTTTCCTCTTTCTGATGAGCAAGATCCTGCTCAGGTCCAGACAGGGTAAGGTAGCTCTGGGCAGCGTTAGTGACTTAGGATAATCTCTGTCCCTCTCCTGCATTTTTTGGATGCTTTTCAAAGAGCAGAGCTGCAGCACTGGCTCAGCCATCGAAGGCGGAGAGAGTGTCTGGCATGGGCAGGGGGATGTGTCACTGCTCAGTGCAGACTTGGCTATTTTGTTAGCATCATATACGTCCTTCATCCAATCCAATGGATTAGAAAAGCACTCTGTTTAAAGGTTAAATAGTTGATACTGCATCAACATGTATGGGAGGTGACACACAAATCCAAAGCCATCCGCAGCGCTTGGCTCAGTCTGCAGCCAGCTCGGCGGTGTAGCCAAGGGTAAATGCAAGTGCACAGATTTCTAAAGGGAGTTTACCCACCGCTTACTGCTCAGCCTGTGCACTCAGCGGTGCATTTACTCACTTTTTTTGTGTACTAAAGCAGTACTGATACAGCTCACAGCATCCTCGAGCAGTTGTATAGAGGGTCAGGGAAGAGGCTTAATAGACTGAAGGTGCCTGAATGCAGTGTTACAGTAAGTAACCAAGCCTCATAAAAAGAGAGACTGGTAAAAGAAAAAGCCCAGGGAACAAACACTGGATCTGTTGTGCTGTTACCATTTAACCTGCATTCACTGCCAATTGAAATGCACTTTACATTACTTCAGTCAGATACTTCAAAGGAAATCCTGGAGATGGGAGCACTTAAGCAAGAGCACTTCTGGTGGTAATGTGTGTATTTGAAAGCCTGGCAATTGGGAAGGTTGTGAATGCCTCAGCGTATCCAAATATAGCTGTAGCTTGTTATATGTAAACGGCAAGACTCATTCTGATATTCCTGCTCCTATCCTGCCCTTCCTTCCCTCAAAACAGTGTGATTCCTCCATCTGTCAGCATCTCCGGTATTTGTGTTTTCATGTAACAATGTTCGCCTGGGCACATTATTCTGCACAGTAGCTCGGTGAGAAGAGCTGGTACAGTACCAAGTTGTGAAAAACCCAAAGGAGACACTTGGGAATAGCTCTTTTAGGGAAATATTGCTACTTCTGTGGTACTGCCTGAGCCTTAAGGAGCCTAAGGGCAGGCCACAAAAATCATCGGGAGAAGGTGTAAAACTAAAGCGGGTGAAACCCTTGGACAGAGGCTCCTCATCTCACTGTAATTAAATCCTGAATGAGATCACCCACATGGAGATCTATTCTATTTTAATGTGTGTGGGATGGAGGTTGAGTCCATGTAGCTCCACCATGTCCTACAAGGTGGGGTGAGGGATGTTCCACCCTCAGATGCTCGTGTCATGACACTTGCGCCAGGATAGGAGAGCAGGCAAAATCTGCATCTGCAACAAACTGACTTTTTGTGTAGTGTGCTGGGACATAGTCCCAGTTCCCATCACACACTGGTGCCTGCTGGGGCTGGCGTGAGCGTGAGGTGTGCACAGGAAGGTGTAAGATGATATTAGTGCGTCTCAAAGCACTCCCTGTTAACTGAACGTTATCACAGGGTAGATCTGCAGCAGCTCACTCTGTAATATAAAAGACACAGGACCAAGGCACATACAAAGTACATCTCATGGCCAGGGCTGCCTGTGACATGTTGGACAGCACATGGGTAAATCCCAGTGACCCAGGGAAAAATGCATCAGCCAAACTTTTCTGGTTTCCTGGAGAAATGCTGTTCCTTCATGGCCCTGCTGCATCTGGGTGCAATCCAGTCTCTGTTGTCATGGTGGATGGGAATTTTAAGATGAATTCCTTTTGTGTTCTTGGCAAGAAACCTCTCTTTATGGAGTGAGTTCATAAAAGGTAGCTGTGGATACCTGGCTGTAAAATAAGGGAGTTTGAAATCCTGCAGATGGGGAGAAGGGCCACAGCTGCTCTCCTTTCCTCAGCACAAATGGCAAGACTGTGAGAACACGCTGACCTTTATCCAACACTATTAAATGCCATGCAAATAAATAGCTAATTCTATTTAACAGCGTTGCTGCGTTTATCTCCCTGTGGCCGTTCCAAGGTAAAACTCCCCTTTGCTGACCCAACCATGTGTTGACACATCTAGGGCTGTGACATGCAAAGGAAAGGTCCTGTTTGCTCCATCCTTGAGCAGGGCTGGCTTCTCTGTCCCTCAGCAAGGCTGTTTTCTTCTTGCTCCACACTTATACATCCCATTTGGACAGGCAGCTGATGGGCTGGCGCTGCTGCCTTTGCAAAAGCCAAGGAGTGGGGAAGGTGGGAGGAAAAGTTCTGTGCAGCCACAGTGTCTGGGATGATTCCTTCTTTGCAGCAGAAAAATCAGGCACTGACTGTCCAGACGATGCACACAACAAACCTCATCCAAACCAGGGGTGTGTTCAGAGAGCACCATCACTCAAAATTTATTGCAAACAGTCTGACAGCTCCACCCCCTCTGAATTTTGCTTGACTTGCAAAGGCTCTGGTTCAGTCTCTACTGATACTATCTGTGGATTTTGAGAGTATAATGACATCTATTTTGTGCCATTCACATGTTCATCCATAGGGCTGAAATCTTCCTCTTCTGGGAAAAGCCTGCCCCATCCCACATTTCACGCTGACGTCCTGGGCTGGAGTCTGATCAGCCTGTGGGTATGGCACAGCTCCAAGCAGCTCAGGTGGTTCTCTGGAGATTTTAGCTGCTAAATATAAAATTTTAAAAGGCTCTTCTGAGCATGTGCAAATAGTAATTTCACAAATGCACTTAGCACGGCCAAATTTGAACAGATTTTTATGGGAACTTCAAAAGGCATATTCCCAGCATAAAATCCTTCCACATCCCCCTGTAATAGTCAAAAATTGAACAGAGCAGATTGCTGTTCATTCTTTTTTTTTTTTTTCCTCAGAAACCTCTAAACCCTATTACATAAATTTTTTCAAAATTCTCCATCAGAAGATTTCAGTTCAAACCACAAAATCTCAATAAAAACAACTAGAAAGGTCATCCTGCTTTTAAGACAGTTGTCTCCAAAAGCCTGGATAATTTACTGCCCCCTTCTACCTCCCTCACAGAGCTCCTACACGAGGTTCTAACATTTTTGGAGTCATTAATAGATGCAAGCTGCTCCTTCTGGGGTGATACCCTGGAATTTGGCCTTAGAGGGGTGCTGATCTTCCCCAGCTGCATCCAGGTACTGTAACAGAGCAAACACCCCAGGGCATGAGATACCCAGCCCTGCACCATCACAATTCGGGTTCTGCAATTACTGCACTTGGGAGAACTCGTTTGTGACTCAATGCTTTCCTCTGTAAAGTGGCAATAATGTCACTCTCCTCCTAAATTAATTCTAAACTTATGAATTCCATAGACAAGCCAGAGAGGAAGTTAGTCATTGCCTCCAGATCACTGTTTAAGCAGTTTTCTGGAATTAAAATATCAAACAGTTGCTCTTTAAAGGAGCTCTTTGCAGGTGCAATTTGTGCACATGGACACTTCAGAAAAAAAAAGGCATGTGATTATTTAGCTCAAAGATCATAAACCCGTGTAACCCCCAAAGGAATCAAATTGAAATTGTTCAGGTAAATTTAATTTGACATTTCCAGGCTATGTATTACCCAAACCTTGCATATATAACGTCTTTATGTGCCACAGTCTCCCTGAATCCCAGACTTTAGTGTCTTAGCACCAGAAAGGACAGTCTCCTGGTGGTATTATGATGCTCCAGGACTAACTACCCATCTTCGTGGTCCTCCCCCCTCCTCCTCCTCCTCCTCCTCCTCCTCCTCTTCCTCCATCTGGAGCATGCTCTTGGGAGAGTTTCCTATTAAAACTCCCCAAAGGGACACTCTTGACTCTGGCCCTTTCTGATGCTGTGAGCAGCACTAAGCTCTCTCACCAGCTTTATCATTTTCCCCCCTCCTTTCACTATCTCAGCTTCAAAGAATCATTTCATCCTTATCTCAGACCAAAGGGCTGCATTAAGACAGACTTGCTCCCTGTGCCCAGGGCCAGCACAGCCACCAGTCTTTCCAGCTGGTCCCCAAGGCTGTGGTTTGAGCGTGGCCAATGCAGGGAACATCCCACAATTAGTCTGGTTGCCTCCTGCTGCCACATGCTCGTTGAGCATTACCTGTCCTGAATACACTCTACTGATCCAGCACAGCCAGCTGGATCCTGACCTGGAGCCCTGCACGTGGCTCAAAGGGGAAAACAATCCTGCAAAACTCCTTCAACATGATCAGAATTATGGTTCATGTTCATATTTGAACTTAGGGAATAAAAATACTGGCCATCAACAAAAGAGAACTCAGGAAGCAAGATATTCCTGGAAATGACAGTGTACTGGAAAAAAGCGAGATCCCTTATAGAGACTTGTACCTACTGCACAAGCAAAGTACCTTTATTGCCTTTTTATGTATCATTTCAACAGATAAACTTATTAATTATTTGTAGCATGTTCAAGAGTAAACACAGACTCCAGGGAGGAAGCCAAGGCTTTCTAAAGTTCAGCTGGTACCCAAAAGTACTGGGAGCACCACAGGAAGGGCCACAGTGCAGACAGGAATTGGTGTTTATTTGAACTTTTATCACCACTTTATGTGTAAAGGCACTTCTTTCGTCCATAGGTTGATATCCCACGCTCAAAGTAAGAGAAGCAGCAACGTTTTTCTCCCTTTGCAGCATCATCTCTGCCTGGGTCTTTTGACTTCTCTGGCAATCAGCAGGGGCAAGTCTCTAGGCAGAATTCCTCCTTGTTCTCACCTCCAAAACCTACAAAATTCTTGAACTGATTTTATTTTTAATTTAATAAAATAAAATTAATGCTTCAAATAGGAAACATTTGAGGACAAGTCTCCGTTTGGGTATTTTATTATGGCTGAGTTTTAATCCTCGGTGCATAAGAAGGATTATGCTGAGAACACTGACATCACCTTAAATATAGCAGCATGAATATGCTACTGTAATAAATCTTTTCAGCTTTTAATTTCAATTCAAGAAAGATGTTGGTTGAGAATATCTTCTTTCCCTGTAACCTTCCCCTGTCTCAGATGTGCCCACACTCCCAGGCACCATCTGACACAGCCTTGTCAGTCAGGAAGGTGAAGAGGTGCCACCTCCACCCGACACCACAAGGCTCGAAATAACCTTTTGCAGATCCAGAAAGAGCAGTGAAATGCTGGTTTTACCTGTTGCAATTATCATTTGGAGAGAGGGGTGATAAATCTCGTTAAGCTGTAACAAAAAAAAAGGTTGACCAGTAAAATCTGAGCTTGCACCAGGAAAATTTCTCCCTTAAAACTTTTTTTGGGGGGGACAGCGTGAAGGTGGAGGTGGGCTCAGTTCTCCACAAGATTTTGTTCCCACAGCTCAGAAGGAGGATGGAGCACAGCAAAGTATACAGGAAAGAGAGATTTGATTTATAAGTGAGGCATCAGCAAATGTCTTAAAAGGTCTCCTGAGAGTTTGTAATACTCTGGAAGAGCTGAGAGTAATAAAATGGAATAAAATCGATGACAGAGCCAAGTTTCTATCCTGCCCACAACACCAGCACAGTGAGTGCTGCTTCCTGTAGGCAGAGGGGACCCTGCAGTGGGGTCTGAAAGCTTTGCCCCCTCAAAGGTGATGATTTGGGAATGGTCCAGCTCATGCTGAGGTCTGATGACCTTCACCAAGAGGGCAGGTGCTTCACCAGGTATCAGAAACATCCTCCTGACTGTTCTGGTATCACCTGGCACTCTTGTGATTACCCAGGGACTTTATTTGTCTCTTTGTCTTTTAGATTATCGTGGGACTGTAGCTTTGTTCAGAGGTTTGGATGGTGACTAGAGTGAAGATAATATCTAAGTTTCTTGCAGAAATATCAGATTCTGGGAAAAGGGTCTATAAATAATAAAATTTTGTGCTCAGGGAATATTTTCTGGTTGTATTTTACGAATTGGAATTATGGTTATCATCAAAGGAGTGCTGGAGAGCCAGTTACTACAGCACATAGATATCACCAGTTTGGGCCTGCAAGTGATGTGCTGGTAGTGTCCTCTCTGGCAGGAGATGTGAAATGTTACAGCTCTCATTTTGCTGGGAAAAAAAAAAATACCCCAGCTACGATATCATCCATCTTGCCCTGCATATGGAGCATTATCAGCAAGTGTCAGTGGCAGCACCTGACACTTGCAGACTGGCCTGATAACACACCTCCCATCCCAGATCCGTGCCAGACAAACGTGGAGCAGCTCCACTGATCACTGCCAGGGCAGCTTTTGTGGTACAGATTTGTGGAAAAGAGCAGTCCATGGCTTTTGTGGGCGAGCATATGCAAAGCAGCATAGAAATCAGGTTGCTGGAGTCGCAGCAGCCACCACAAACCAAAAATAAGTGTCTCTGTAGCCTTTGGGCCACGACTAGTATTAACCAGTCTTGGACTAACAGCTGCAGCTGCCTGATGAGACCTGAGAAGGCCATTAGAGTCTCTCTGCTTTCGAGCAGAATGGAGTGAACGCAAAAACCTCTTTGCTAATTTGTGGTCCTGCTAATTTTTTGGGGTTGATCCAATAAGCATTGTGCTGTTGCATATGTTTTCCCAAAAGGGCCTGCCCAGGGCTGTTACCTACACGTTGAGGGAAAAATTACTTTTTGCATTATAATTCCTAGTTTGAAATGAATGCTGCAGACGCTTTAAACAGGCTTAGCTTAGACTTGGTGAAATCTTTGGTTCAGCCTGATCCGTCTGCTTTAAGGCTGTCAAACTGAAAGGAATTAAAATGCAGAGAAAGTGATTTAGAGAAGAAAATGCAACTTGGCAATTTAACTTTGCTATAGGGATGAAGTTTTAAGAAATGATTCGCAGTTTGGGTGTCTTTCGCCTTGGGAGCCTGAGGTTGGACTCATTAAAGAAAAACAATTTTCAGAAAATATTGAACACCCACCTTTGGAAAAGCCATTCTCAGCAGGTAGGGAAAGACGATCTGTTTGAAAAGCTCAGCTCGGCCGTAAATTAAAAATTAATAAAAATTAAGCCAGGTACAACAGAGTAACTGTGATACTCCATGGGCAGCGAGGCCAAAAGCAAATCTGGGAAGAGGAAACACCAGTGAAAAGGCAGCAGTGATGTCCTTGTTAGAAGGAGGAGGAAATAAACATGATTTTAAATTATTCTAAAGCAGTTGTCAAAGAGAAGTGGCAGAACAAGAGGTGGTCAATATTCTTTGGTTATGAGGACAGAGACCATCAGGTCTCCAGGATTTTGGGACTTGTTGCTGCTAGTTGTGAAATAATGCAAACTAGAGGACTTCTAAAAGGGATCTGGCTGGTTGACCTCCTTTCAAGATCATAATTTTGATGATGTTGGGACTCTTCTGCTTTAAGAAAGATGAATTAGGGAATTTAAAGTCCTACATGTGCATCTCATCTTTTAATTTAAATTTAAATAAATAAATAAATAGTTGGGAATAAAAACAGAGGGATATGATGTAATTTCCAGAGCTAAATAAAATGCTGAACCTAACTAAAGCCCACTGATGGGGAAAAAGGAGCTAAGAGTTCAAAATTAATCCCATTATTGTGCTCTAAAACATTATTAATAGGTATAGAGGTTTTGGCAGATCCTGTTAGTTTATTTTACTACCATTTGTCCTAAATGTTTCATAGCTGGGTTTTATTTATTTTGTTAAATAGTCACTTTGGAAGGAAGATAAACTCCCTCTTAGTGACGTTCAGGGACACACGACCTGCAGGGTCTGGCGAGGGAGGTTTTCTTGAAGGATCTGTAGGAATTAGCAGGCTCAGCAAAGGGGTGAGGAGGAATCCCTGTGTGTGAGTGGCCCTGCAGGCCGGGTCATCCCGTGGCTGTGTGGCCAGGCAGTGCTGCAGCAGCTGATATTGCATTTGCAGGGTGATAATCTCATGCTGATCAATTCAGAGCCCGGGCAGAGCACATCCTGCAGTCCCCGCGCACGCAGAATAATAACGGCGCTTCCCGAGTGGTCCCATTCATTCCAGTGGGACTCTCTTGTAATCAATATATTTGTTTCCAAATTATAGTGCTATTGGTCCAACTTGATCTTTATTCCCGCGAACCAATTGCGTGTGCGGAAGGCCTGGAAACGATGCCACAGCCAGGGCTGCTCTCTTCCCACTGCCATTGTTCCAGACTCCCGTTCTCAGAATTATTGTTCAAGCTGCCAGTTATCTCCGAGTGCTCCCAGCAGATGTTGGGGGGAGGGGGCAATTTATTTATTTCTTTTTATGAAGTTTGCCTCTTTATGGGCCAGCCCTGACAAGAGATTAATTCCCTTTGCTCTCCCCTACGCTTTTTGTTTTGTCTCTTTTAAGTTGGAAAATGTTTAGAGAGGAAAAAATGTGTTTTCTTGCTGTTCAAAATAATAATAATAATAATAATTTGCCTGTGGAAATTTCTTCCTGACTCAAAAAGGAACCCAAAATTTGCTCATAGTAAATAAGGGACAACCCTGCTTTCACTACAGTCAGTGTAGCTGTTCTTGAAGGGTTCCCTGGGCACTGATTTGGGTGCAGAGCTGTCCACAACGAGGTGTTTCCAGTTTATGAACATCCACCAAAGTCCAGCATTTATTTTTGACTGTGGTGGAAACAAAAACCAGCCTAAATTTTTTGGTTTCAAACCAAAAACTTGAGGCTGGTTTTTGAAGATGTAGGACTGTATTAAAATATTTGTTTTCAAATCAAATCCTAGTTATCATAAGAAGGTTTCTTAGATTTGGGAGTGTTGGATAATCTCAATAGACAGAAGAGACTTCTGAGCTGTAGCCTGGTCTCTGGGGTGGTTTTCCTGGTC
The DNA here is from genome assembly GCA_013397775.1 of Eulacestoma nigropectus. Taxonomy (NCBI): domain Eukaryota; kingdom Metazoa; phylum Chordata; class Aves; order Passeriformes; genus Eulacestoma; species Eulacestoma nigropectus. The sequence goes on from VZTE01003195.1 coordinate 305,643, forward strand.
ATAAGAGATGCAAGGTTAAAGCTCCTTCTGAAGAAGAGCTTTTCACTCTGCTTCTTGATGATCCACTCAACCCCAAATCAAGTGATGGGGTATGACAGCTCTCTCTTTTCTGCTCTCTCATGTGCACATGAGAAATGAGCAGGAAAGCCCAGAAGAAAGCTGGTTGACGTGGATTTGTCACTATAGAGTATTTTACCCTTGATAATAGCATCACAGAACCACAGAATTGTGTGGGTTGGAAGGGACTTTATCTCATTCCAACCCCCTGCCAGGGGCAGGGACACCTGCCACTAGACCAGGTTGCTCCAAGCCTCATCCAACCTGGCTTTAGACACTTCCAGGGATGGGGCATCCAATGATTCATCTTGCTTTGGTGACATCTCATGAAGCAGACAATGCCCCAGCCACTTCTTCTTTAGTGCAGATGAAAGCGTAGAGCACCTCAGTGAATGAAGCCTGTGGCATCCACACGGAGAGCTCACCCCTTTGGAAGTTCACATTCCATCCAAAACTGGCTTAACTCCCTGCCTAACCCTAACATTATTTCTGAATACTTAACCAGCAACAAAACCGAATGAAAAATAATCCACGCCATGGCTCGATGAGGGATTAGAAATGTTAACTGGCCAGTGCCTTTTCCTGCAGGGGCACACAGCCCCTACACCTTTAATTAGGGTAGCCCGTGGTCCTTGCCATAAAGCTGATAAGTAATAAATAGCTGCCTTTGTCACATGCAAGTTCAGCATTGTGAAACGGCACACGGACGGCTTTAAAAAGCCTTTGATTAAACCCAGCACTACAGTAAATCTACAAACACAGAGGAAAGAAAAGAAGCTATTTAGTCTGTGCCAGTTCCCGGCATTAAGTATGCAAATTTCTCGGTGTCTTCAGCTCCCAAGAACAGCAGGCGCTGAATGCAGCAGCAGCAGCAAGCGGCACGACATCATTCATTTCAATCATTAAAACAAAAGCGGGATAAATCGCTACCTAATTTGTAAAATATGCTTATCATATAGGCTCTTTGGTCTTTAAGAAAAGCACCAGCTGAATGAGAATCACTGAATTATTTGGGGAAAAAAAAAAATCATAGAATCAATTCTGGTTTTCCCTCTTCTCTCAATGATTGTTCTTTTATTTCTTTTTCCCTTCCGTTTCCCTTTCCCTTTCTCTTTCTTTCTCTTTCTCTTTCTCTTTCTCTTTCTCTTTCTCTTTCTCTTTCTCTTTCTCTTTCCCTTTCCCTTTCCCTTTCCTCTTCCACTTCCCTTTTCCCTTTCTTTCTCTGTTTCCCCTCCCAGTTTCAGGTAAAATCTATCTGTAGCCTTCCCTCAAGCTCCCACACCAAGCCTAGGGAAAATCAGTCTTTTTACCTGAACATGCAAAACTCAACCTTCTCATCTCTGTCTTCCCGCTCCCTTTTTCCAAAAAAAAGCAGGGTAGCCCCGACCAAAGCTCAGCCTGGAGCTCTGTGCTGGGCATCACCCATCACCCCTCTCACACTGTCCCATCCAGTCCCTGCTGCCATCCTTGTGCAGTCACTCAGCAATCTCCATTCCTCCCTGCATGGGAAAACGCGTGTCCAAACAGCCTGATCCTGCAACCTGCTGGGAGCTGCCTGCCCAGGGAGCCCCCTGGGTGGTTCATCACTCCTGCACAGAGGGATGAGCTGTCTCTGGCCTCTCTCCCTGATCCAGGGTGCTCAGCTCAGATCTCACCACTCCTTACAAACAGCAGCAGAGAGGATTATTGGTACCCCGGGAGCATCACCACTGGATCCATAAAAAGGCTAAATTCTCCCCCATCTGAGTGTGGGGTGGCCTGCAGGTAACCTCTTTTCCCAATTAGATTGTTCCTTTCACATGAACTTCCCCAGCCTCTCTTCATGGCTGTGTGGGGTGCAGGGGCCACAAACGCTCACAGAGGCTGCCCCAATAACCTGTCACTGCCTTTGTGGCTCCTCTGCCTGTGCTCCACGACGTGTGTGTGATGAGAAACGGGGCCAACAACCCTGCTCTTGTATGAAAAGTGTCCTTTGATGCTTCCCCAGCTGTTCAGCCATTCAGCTGTTCCAGGATAGTGCCTCTGGCAGTACAGCTCCCCGCTGTGGCTATGCTGGGGCGTCAGCAGATGGAGCATATCGTGGTTATTGAAGCTGGATACAGAGGCTGTCAGCAGCCTCGCATTGCCTGGCATATGCAAATAGATCCCAGGCATCTGGTTGTGTCTTGGGCTGGCCACGTTCAAAAACAGGAAAAGAAACCTCTCAGTTTGGGACCCCGCTGGCCCTGGCTTGGATGGCACCCCCAGTAGTCACTGTGGGATCCATGAGGAGGAGGTGGGTAGGAAGCCAGGGAAGGGGGAGTTTTCAAAAGCAGTAGAAGTACAAACAGTCATGCAAAATGCACAGCTGAGAGGTGACCTGGGTGCTGCCGGGCCTGGGGGGTGTGGCAGCACAGCCACAGACGGGAGCAGAGCCCGCAGCCCCAGCACCAAGAGCTGTTATTGGAACAGGGACTCGAATGAAATAAAGACGAGGCAACAGGGAGAAACTGATGCACAGGAAGCTCCACCTAAATATGAGGAAGAACTTGTTCCCTGTGCAGTAACTGAGCACTGATCTGATTGCCCAGAGAGGGTGCGGAGTCTCCCTCACTGCACATATTCCAGAACCATAAGGATGCGATCCTGTGCAGTGTGCTCTGAGGTGGCTGTGCTTGTGCAGCGAGGTTGCACCAGGTGACCCACTGTGATCCCTTCCAACCTGACACATTCTGTGATTCTGTGAAATGCTTGATGCCCCCTCAGATGCTGGTGACACCTCTTACTTCACTTTGGTATTTCTGAATCATAGAATATCCTGAGCTGGAAAGGAGACACGAGGATCATCAAGTCCAATCCTGGCCCTGCACAGGACAATCCCAAGAATAACACCAACAGTTTAACTTGTTATTAGCAGAACAATCAAAAAAGGGAAATTAAATGCTGGTTTATCTCCAGTTCTTTTCAGGGTGGCCATGTGTCACCCAGTCAGTCAGGAGATGAACAAGATGAGTGCACAAAAAATCCAGCCCAAAATTGGTGCTGTTTGCACCAGTTATAAACTCTACAGCTCTCTACATGGAGCTCACAGTCCTGTCAGTGTCTACAAATTTCATGTGATGATCTACAGCCAGATCTCATAACTGCCCAGTCGAGTCTGAGAAAGGACTTTCAGCCCCAGTGCCTGTAGGATGGTGGTTCTTACCACTGATGTGTTGAACAGCATTGAGATGTTCTTGTGTTAAAGAGCATCGTTTCAAACCACCTAAAAAACCCCAGCTGGATGCCAGTGTTGCACTCAGATGCAGATGAGAGAGCACTGAGATCAAACGCTGTGAGGTGCAGGTACTGCAGGTGTCAGTGCCACACCTTGGCGGGTGCAGCCAAGGATAACCCCTCTCTTCTTTCATGGGGCAGGTTGAGAAAATGGTGTTACAAAACAACCACCCCGAGAGTTTTCTTTGCTTCTCCTCTGGAGATGGAACATGTTCTCCTCTCCTCTCATTTGCTCTGCTTTGTCCTGGCTCTGTGGATGCTGGGAGTGGAACCCAGAAAACATCCCAGGGCAGCCGAGGGATGCCTCGGGCTCTGGTGTGGCACATCAAATCTCCCCTCCTTGGCCTGGCAGTCTCCTGAGACTGTGCCATGCCAGAGCCATACCCAGCTCCTGCCTGCTCCTGTGCTTCATCCTCAGCTCCTTTTGCAACATCAGAGGAACATAAAAGGAGGGAAGGAAGAGAAATAACACCCTGAATATTGTGCCTTCTAATTAGGCTGGCAGTGATCAAACAGCTGCTCAGGAGCACACGGTCTAAGGTTTGCTGGCACAGGGCTTTCCAGCCATGCCCATTATTGCCAGAGGAAAAGCAAGCTCCATCCTTGTGGGATCTCATGTGGTCTCCTGAGGTCACAGAGCAGCTTTAACCGATCCAGAAAGACCTGGAGGAAGGAGAAGGTGAAATCTGAATTCCTTCCCTACCTTTGCTAATGGTGTCCTCACCGTAAAGGGACTTGCAGAAACTTCAGCAGCACAAGCTGTTCCTGTGATGTTGTTGTATAAATATGTTTTATGTATAAATATGCATTTGAATCCGTGTTTGGACTCAAACCTGTCTGTTCATCCAGCTGTCGAGTAACCTCTGCAAACAGCAGGGTCCTTCGTGACAGATTGAAACCGAGAAAACCGCTGCCTGTTCTGCAAAACATATTTAATTTGTTAAAGAGATGGGAACTTTGTTGAATTAATAAGATGTGCTAGAGAAGGGAGCCACTCTCCGAAGAGCTGAATCCTGGTTACAAGTGCAGTTTGCAGCTTGCTGGTAATCCTGCAATTAAAGCTACAGTACCAGCGTATCACAAAAATGGGATTTGCATAATTTGAAATTTGAGGAAAATCTCTAAATACTTTAATTTTGATAGAAACTGTTTCCACTGCTGACATGTGTCTACACCTATAATTTCGGTTGATAAATTGCTGTAATTTCTCCTCCATTTCATGTTCTTTCTAACATTAATTGTCAGTTGTAGAGTAAAACAGTAGAAAGAGAGAGAGAGGGAGAGAATAATGTCATTGTGCTTTTGTGGTGTGAATAGCCTTCCGAGGAATGATTATCTTCCACACAGATGCAAACAAAAAAAAAAGAGATACAGAGAGAGAGAGAGAGACCTCTTGGTTTGCACAAAACTACTGCAATGGGCATCAGTGTCTCACTGTGAGGTAGGGAAACAAGGAGTTAAAACCAGGTAAATGTACCTGGGAGCGATTGTGGGCATTTCCCAGGCTGCTGGAAGGAAAAAGGGACTTTCCACGGGGATCTGGAGCTGCAGAGGATGTCTGGTGATGCATAGCTGGAGGCCTGAGCTGCAGGATTCCAGGGATTGAATCCTCAGTGTCAGCCATCTCCTGTCCCAAGCAAGACTCTCTCAGAGCCATCAGCAGTGATGGACTCACCTGGTTGGGTTTTCCAGAAGGAAAACTGAGGGGAATAAAGGCAAGCAGTGAATCCCTGCACGAAGCAGCTTCACAGCACCTCCTCCACCCATGACCTGTCCCCATCCCACCTCCCCAAATGCCACTTTTCAAGCTACTTTTAAATAAAATACCCTTTCAAACACAGGGTTAGTGGTACTAAATTATTCTATTAATTTATTATTCATGATGAAAAATTATTCTAATAAACGGTGAAAAATTATTCTAATAACATTCTATCCTATTAATATTCTGCAGCCAAGCAGTTAAAGTCACTTCCTGTGGCTGCTCCCCTCCTTAGCACTGATCTATTTCTTACAGAATTTATTGAAATTAAAATCTGCTGCATTTAACAAAACCAGTGGGGGGAGATGAGCTGTGAGCAAGGAGAGAATCAGGCAGCGATTCTTCCCTTCTGCTGACAGAGCAGGGGGATGCCTGGCAGGGTGGGAGCTGGGCAGATCCAAACTGCAGAGTCAGGGATGGCCCAGCCTGGGTCATTTGGGTGCTGTCACACCATAGCCCATTGACTTACAGCACCCAGTATTGCTAATGAGTGCTAATGCAGTGTCTCTCTACCTTTCCCAGTGCAGGGAGACAGCTCCTTGCCCCTTCCTTTCCCTTGGCTGGAGTCCTGCAAGCTCCACTGCTGCACCTCCCTCAGAATCCTGAGGCTGTGTCTCTTCTCACAGCCCTGGTGCAGAAACTTTCCTGAAGCCCAAGGAGCTGCACTGCCAGAGCCTGGACATCACTTCCATGGGAACAAGTGGAGCCTGTAGTCAAATTAAAGACGAGGCTGGGGATTCTGCTGTCACCCGGGCCCCAGGGACAGTCCAGGCAGCATCGTGCCACCCCTCCTCCTGCAGCTCCCTGTGCACTGGCACCACAAGCCTGCCAGGCTTTGTGCCAGGGATATTTTCCTAATGGTTCCTCTGCCTGCTCTGCTCACAGCCCTCCTTGCCTGCCAGCTGGCTGGGGTGGTCCTGGGCCCTCACAGGCAGCTGGGGAGGTTTCATGGGCACGCAGGGCTTGGAGCCTGTGTGCAGCTGGCTGAGCAGCCCTGGTGCCCAGCACAAGGTCACCAGGAGCCCACTGCTCCCCAGCAGGACTCAGGGCACTTTCTGGGTCCCCACTCAGGGCAAAGGGGGATGTGGGAGGCTGTGATTGGGGAATTCCTGGCTCCCAGAGCTTGCAAGTCCACACAGCTGCCAGAGATGTCCTGAGGAAGTGTCCTACAGAGACAGGGCAGAGAGATGTCTCAGGGTTTCTTTTGCAGCCAGATGCAGCATTTGAACGATTTTAGAGAGCAGACAGCAGAAGAGCAGCTGCCACTGGGCACTTCTGACCCTGCCTGACCAGTCACAAGGTGCCTTCTCATCTGGCTTTGCTCTCCCGGTCATCCATAAAACAGAAAAAAAAGGTCTAAGTTTGCAGAGGAGCAGCACACCCATGTCTGCAGGTCTGTTGGCCATCGATGCTGCTTTCCCTAAAACTTTCCTGGCCAATCTTGGTTTTATCTGCACACACCTGCTCCATGCCGGGGCCAGATCATCTTCTGATATTCTCTTTTTCCCTACTTTTTTCTCATTGTGTCTACAAGCCTAATAATTCCTTGCACATTTAGACCAGCTCCTTCCTGCACCAGCCCACCTGGCACAGGTAGTTTTGTCAATCACATGACAAATTACATGCACGAGTCTGTGGCAAATGTTCCGATGGCTCAAAGTCCTAATGAAAAAACTGACCTCCAGGTGACATTATTGTAGCTTTAACAAGTGGCAAAAGGATTTCCCCTCAAAGGACTTTCACTGAAGCCATCTTCTTTGTGTGTTCCTCCCTTGCAGCGTGGGTAATTAAAGGACCAGCCAGAGCTCAGAAGATTCCTCAGCTTTTGCGTCTGAGGATATCTTTCACTCTATTTTTTCCCTCTTCTCTGTTGGCATATTAGATCAAGCCATTAAGCAACATCTTCTGTTTCTCCTGAGAATATTCATCGATAATAATGAATAGTACTTGCTCCAGGGCTGCCCCCTCCTTGCCCAGGAATATCACTGGTACACGATACAACCCTGTTGGAATAACTTTGGCATTTGTTTTTATTTCTGAGATTCATTTAAAGTGTAATTTTTTTTTTCTCTCTGGGATTGTGGAGGCCCTGCTTTGTTCTGGGTTTGGAAGCTGATGGTTGGCTGAAGCTGAGAGTTTATCTGATCCAGTGGGGGAAGGGGTTTACATCAAAGTAATGCATGAGAGGAAACTCCTTAATCCCGACTGACTGCTCCCCTGTACAACTGCCTCACCTTAATTACACATGGACCCAGCTGTATCGATGCATTTTGCTTTTTACCCCAGTACAACATACTTATTTAGCATGACAGCAGAACAAAATCAAAGTATTTAAAACAAAAATGCTTGATATTGGGCTATCTTTCCTAATCCCAGCCAGCAATCACAGAGCCAGGCACTGTGCAGCCTGTAAAGCGGCCTCTCGGTGCGCTTGTCCTGCTGCTGTTCAACAGAGGATGGATAAAACCTCAAAATAATGATGCAGTGAGTAAAGGATTAGATTTGAGAGATGAGGACAGTGCTGCAGAATCAAGAATAGGAGCACACATCTAGAACCCCTCTGAGCACCAGAGAAGTTTCTGCTGCTCTTACTTTGTGCACACCAATTTACTTTGTCCCAGTAATTATTTGGATTCAGTCAGACTCTGAGTGATGTAAATCTTGCTTTGCACCTTTCCTGCATCTTTGCTGCAGAAGAGGTTTTCAAGGAAGCAAATACATCAGTTACACAAAGTGAAATTATTGCAGACAGTGCCTTAAGCTCCATTTGCCTCATACTTCTTATTTCTTCCTTCTCCAAGAAGTTAATCAAGAGGTTTAGTTAATTGATGTGGGTCAAGTCTTTCAGCCAGCCTGGAGCATGTGCAGCTGCCTGATGCTGTCCTTCTCCATCAGTGGCATCGTCCAGTTACTCACGGACTTGAAGGCATGAGGGGTGCAATCGCTGCCTCCACCTCAGTCGAAACCTCTTTGTGCATTTAAATAATGAACTCGTGTTCCTGATTGCCACTGTGTTTATTGCATGAGCTGCTGCCCCCAGCTTCATTCAGTAACTGGGATCAGGCACTTCAGGCTCCCTGGGGATTTTTTAGATTTCTCTTTTGGCACGATTTTTTTTTTTTTTTTTTTTTTTGCAAGCACGATTTTAACTTTTGCAAGGTGAACACTTGTTCCCAGCACGATTATCACGGCGGTGAAGGGCAGAGCCCTGCTTTGTGCCAGAGACTCCCTGGCTGCTCTCGAGAGCCTCTGCACATCCCTCCTTGCTGGAGCGCTTTCATGGTGCTCTTGATGTGGGGATGTTTATCTTCGCTCAGTTCTTACCCACTGGTGCATCTCTCAGCTAAAGTGCTTTTCCTCAGATTGTGAAACCCACTGTAGTCCTGTCTTTGTTAAGAAGATAAGCTACAGCAGGAAAGCAGCAGCAGAAGCGAGAAAAAAATTCCTCTGGTGTGTTATATCTTTTTCTCCCAAGGAATATCACACAACTTGGACAGCTACTGTAATGCTAATAGACAAATCAAAACTCTGAGGAGCGAAATAGAAACATCCAACCATATTAAATAAGGGGGGTTTGTGTGTGTTTGAAAGCTCACAAAAAAATCTAGATATTAAATTGATGTCCTGGCACTTGTGCAGTGTAACAGGCAGATTCAATTAAAAGAAGAAAATATGTCCAGCCTGTAGTGTGGACTAAGCAGCAATAAAAAAGCAAATCAATTTTTCAGGAGTTTCAAAGCCTGGTGCAGATTTCCAGAAGGCAGAAGCCAAAAATATATTTATTAAAAAAGACCCCAGGGGCTCAACAGTGTCATTTTAACCCAACTACTGCACCTTCAATATGATGAACTGTCATGAAATTTTGAGAAATACTTTTTAAATAATCCATTTATATGTATAGATATAGCATGTTCTGTATGTATAAATAAATGCATATGCTTCTGTTGCATATATACAATGTCATTGATTATTTGACAAAGGTGCAATGTAAAAACTGTAGAAGAAAACACAAATCAAGTTCAGTTATAGTTGTCTGTGTTCCCAGTGTAAGAGCAGTGTGGGGTTTTCTGTGGAGCATAAATTAGGGAGCTGGATATCTTTACATACGTACATAAGAGTGGGTGTATATACACGTGTCTGTAGGAAGATGAACCTGTGCACACACATTTAGATACATGTGTTGATGGCTTATTTGCAGAATATTCCAGATGTAACTATACCAAAATTCCCGGTTTGGTGTTCTTGGACTGAACTCAGAGTTTATTCAGCCAGCCCAGCACAGAGCCAAGAACAGCAGCTCCCAGTTCCACACTTCCCTCCAGCCATACACAGCAACCTTTAGAAATCAATGGATGGGGGAGTCCCAACCTTCCTTTTACTTTTTAATTCTACCCAAAGCACAGTTATGATCTCACTGAAATCAACTGCAGGGCTCCTGGGTAAATAGAAGAAGGGTTTCCACCACAAAAAAAGTATTTTAAGGGATCCATTTGAGCTTTTGGTCACTCTTTGGCGGAATTAAATCTAGAAGTGAAGAACAGCAAATCCTGCTGCCAGCCATGGACTCAACTTGCTTTGAGGCCAGATTGGATGAGGCTTTAAGCAACCTGGTCCAGTGGAAGGTATCCCTGCCTGTGGTGGGAGGGTTGGAATGAGATGAGCTTCAACCTTTCCAACCCAAACCCTTCTGGAATTCTATGATTCTGGTTAATCCCTGGTAACTTCTGCATGGTCATCTATCTGTCGGTTCAACAGGGAGCTTCTGACATTTGCATGAGGGATTTTTGATGTCGCTTTCATTCCTCCCTTTGTTTTTTTGCCACCATTGCTGATAAAAACAGGTGCTCGCAGAATGTTTCACTGTGCTCAGGCAGCAAACTGAGAAAAAATAATTTTCTCTTGTTACACTGAGCCACAGATTTATTTCCCTGAAGAAACCCAAGTGTGACTGCAAAGGAAAAATACAAATAAAAAAAAAAAAAGAGAGAGAGGAGTAAGCAGCATGGTGGTGATGATTAAGGTGCCCTTCGAAGAAATAAATAAATAAGCCCAAGCTCCCGGCACCTGCGGTGGGTCTCTGCCACACCTGGGGTCATTCCACCGCTCTCCCTTAATCAGGATGGGGAAGAGCCCAGCACAGGCAGGACCTCCCTTCTCAAACGCCCAGTGCTAGAGACAATATTCACCCAGCTGGCAGGATGGATGTGGTTTTTATTCAAAACACAGATGAACATGCACACAGAGGGAAAGAAACCCTGCAAAGCCAAATTTGCTTCTAAATCTATTTACATTTGGTGGTACTCAAGATCACCTTGAACCATCTTTGCTATTTCCTTTCCTTTTCCCTTTGAAGTTGCAAGCACTACATAAACCCTTAAAAAAAAAAAAAAGAGCGAGAGAGAGAAAGGGAAAGGGAAAGGGAAAGGGAAAGGGAAAAAAAAGAGAAGTGTATAAAGACACCATTTGTGATATGTATTTTTTAATAACTACATTTTAAAAGGTTGAAGTGTTGTGTTTCCTTTTGCAAAGTTATGCCATTTAAATAAGATAACATGGCATTTTACCACTAAAGACAAGACCCTCTTTTTCACTCCTGCCTTTGAACAGTTTATCATTTTGCAGTCATATCCTTTAGCTATGTAGCTCTCTGTTCTTTTTCAAATGGAGGACATCTCTTCTAATTGTGCTTATGATACAAATTAGCATTGGGGTTTTCTTTCTAAGAGCACTGTGCCTATCGTAAATATTTTTTCTCCTGTATGGCATTCAGGAAGAAATCGTAATTAATTCCTCTTTCAGTGAAAAAACAAAGCTATTTTTAAATTGCATGCCTTATTGAATTAGCAAAGTGTTAGACAATTAACAGTCTTTTTATTTTTATGTTCTTTAAAATGCAGATTCAGTTTAACACTGTTTTCCCCTTCATTCTTTTCTTGTGTCCTAATTGTTAGCTAAGTAGGGTCAGGACTGCGTGTTATCGGCCAAGGCAGGTGTCAGGTTTAATATTATTAAAGATGCAATTACTCCTTTCCCAAGCACAGCTTGTCAGTTTGGCTCATCAATGTATATATCACTACATTTTTAAATGAAAAAAAAAATCTCTGTTTTCCATCCATAATTATCTCCTTGGTATTTTGCCCCTTATTTTGGAAATGTCTCTCTAACCTCAGCACACAGGAGTCCTGGGAATGTGATGAGCTGTGACTGTCTGAATGAGCTGCACAATCACATTCCTCAACTTAGAATCACAGAATCATTTACATTGGAAAAGACCCTTCAGATCATCCCAAACACACGAGCTGTGAGACTCCGAGGATGCGCCGTCTCCCGGGGCTGCCGCTTTGAGCACCCGTGAAAGGCTGGGGGAGAAAAAACTGTAACTGAGGAGTTGACTGATTTCTTGACATTGGGCCTGCGTCACATAAGGGTTCTGGGGAAGTTGTAAGGAAAAATGTTGGGTTTTGCTGCCAACACCCATAAAGGAGATGAGAACGCAAGGCTGGGAGTTCGTGTGCTGCCAAGCAGAGCTCCAAGTATCTGCTCTGGAAGCATTGCAGGGGAATCCTTCGAGTTACGCGGAGCCAATGGCTGAATTCCTCCTCCTCTGTCCTTGGAAAGCTGATGGCTTCAAAATGCCACTGTCCCCAGCTGCAACTTTTGGATTTGGGGTTTTTCTTCAATTGCATTGCAAGTACTGTCCCAGAGAACGTGCTGTATGGATGGTTTAGTCAGTAAAAATCAGAGTCAACGTTAATCAAAACTGCCCACTCAATAGGGCTTGAATTCATGAATTGTTTAACTAGCAAAGGTGGAAACATTGAAACTGGATTTTTTGTTAGAAATTTCCTAAATTATATACTCAAATTTCAAACTCATGTTTTCTCTTCAGCTCTGGATAAATTTTGTTTTAAAGAAAGGTTTGGGAGTCAGACATTTCGTTTTGGATGGAACACGCTCTGTTTGAGCCGAAATGAAGTACTGATGCACACAGCCCTGCAATTTGGCCACCATTCAAAAAATCAATTATTCTCAAAGCTTACGCTGTGCCCCTTGAGGGAAATTGTTCTCTGACCACTCCTGGTCAGATGAACCATGTCCTGAAGGGTATATAAGCCATGAGCAGATAACAGTTTAACAGATCAAGTTATGGTTCATTCACATATCTTCATCCAGCATCAGCACACCAAAGGTATTTTCATTCTGACACTTTCCTTTCCTATTAGTGTACACCCTGCTCTGTTTCAAGATGAGTGCCCAGAATATCCACAGCCCATATTTATTGCCCTGCACACTTGCATCTTGCAGACTGCTCATTTCATCATGAGGATGGTGCTCATTGCCAGGTCAGCTTCCATTTACTCTGGAAATTCGTAGATATTCTTTTCTGCAGGCCCTAATCTGCAGCCAAAGAGCTTCTGAGCAAACCCCGATGAGAGTTCTCCAGTTTAGAAAAATATATCAAAATGCAGTGGGCTATTTTCACGGAATCCTATAATGGTTTGAGTTGGAAAGGACCTAAGTCTCATCTCATTCCAACCCCCCTGTCATAGGCGGGGACACCTTTGACTAGACCAGGTTGCTCAAAGCCCTGTCCAGCACTTCCAGGCATGGGGAATTTATGGGAAATATATGCTGCTTCGGTGTTTTGTCTGAGAATGTCATGATCAAAAATATTTCCAGCAAAAGAAACTTGGAAAATAATTGGCCAAAAATGGGAAAAAATGGCTAATGCTCCTCTCCTCCCCCAGCTCTTTCTGCTCTCCACTGACAAAATTCCAAAGGCAGAAGCCTCTCCCAGCATTCCATGTCGTTCCCTCCACCCTTGTGCCACGAGAGGTGCCACAATTTCAGTGCCACCTCTGGGGATCGGCTCATCCGCTTGTGTCGCACATCAGCCAGTTTGTTGTGCTGGGAGCAGAGCCGGAACAGAAGGGCTCTGTTTTGGGATCATCCCTCGCTTGCTTCCAGGTATCTTTGTTTAATGACAGTGTTTCCCTGCTCTAGAGGGTCACATCTGTCCTCCTGTGTGCTCTCCGTGCTGCTCCCAGCATGCTGGAGGGTCCATGGGTGCAGCTCTCTCCCGGAGCGGCTGCAGAATCCTCCGGCTGCCGGCTCTGCGTGGCTGGAGACTGACAACTAATGGTTAGTTTGCAAATAGCTGCATAAAAGATCAGAGGATAATGTGTGAGGGGTGGGGAAAGGAGGAAGGAAGGGGAAGGACTGGTGGTGCTTAAAGAGAATTGATCCCTGTTTAATTTTTATTTGGATCGATTTTCATTCCCAATAACAGGGCTCTAAACGCAGAGTTTCGCTCAGCTTTCATGGACAGTCAGGATCTGGCAGTGTGGCAGAAAATGTGACTGCAATTAAAAAGGCCATGTATTCACCTCAAACTTAACTTCTCCAAGCTTAATTTTCTTCTCAACCCAGGACAAACTGGAAACAATTTCAAGTTCCTGCAGGTACCACGGCCTGGCCACCTCACAGGTGGTTGCATGTGGCCACCTGCATTTGCAGGTGGCAGTGGGTATTGTCCCATGGAAAAGAGCGTGAAATGGGACTTCTGGGAGAGCAGGGGTCATTTTGTGAAGAGAGGGCAAGAGAAACTGTGTGCGTGGGCTGGTAACAGACTCTGTCCTGGAAGGGTAATGGAAAGGTTACAAAAGGGAGGATCTGCTGCCTGCAGACCCTCTGAGCTTCTGCACTGGAGGGTGAGAGCATCAGCCCTGTGAGCGCTGCAAGGAGGAATGTGGAAGAGGAGGAAGAGGCTCTGAGGCACAGGAAGATTTCCATTCTGTGGGAGCTACCTGGCTGCATCCTTTCCTCACCTTTGAAATTCCCCACCTGTGAATTCTAGCTCTGAAATTTGCTGTCGGGAGGCCGTCGCGTTACTGCTCTGCTGTAAGGCCCTCTGCCTTATATTGGCGATAGCATCTGATTGCTTCACTTTGATATCACTGAATAGGTAATCAGACCACTCTTTATTTTAGCCTGAGGATACGCCTTTGATTTGTAGAGGTTGGCCATTTCTTATCTGAGTTTGAAAATGGGATTATTTAAATGTGTATTGATGTTTTTCATGTGGTCTAACTGTGCAGTTCAACATGGTAATTCAACTCGTAGCTATACCAGATTGTTATCTAATCTGATGAGATATGAACAGCACAAAGCCAAGATGATGAAACAATCGGGATTGTTGACTCACTGGGGTCCTGCTAAATCCAGTCTGCTTTCATACTTAATTATCCTGTCAAGTTCCTCGAATCTTGGCTCCTCCTGCACTGCGATGGAGAACGGTGGTAGTGACACCACTTGGTGAATACATAAGTTGATCGAAATAATTTCAGCAGATACAATGGCTATTTATGCCTCAACTGTGATATGAAAAGCTACTGATTCAAACACCCTAGACTGCAAAATTGTCCCTCTTAGCATTTCTAGGTTCACTGAAGGCTGTTATTAAAGGCCTCTGGAAGTTAATGTTTTTGTACCATGAGCTGCTGCCTGTCTCCTACCAGAGGGGGAAAAGATCAAGTGAAAATTAAGCCCTCCTATTTTTCTCTCTAAACTGGTATTTACCAGCTCCCTACACCAGGCACTATACCTGACCCTGAAAACTTTGCTGGATATCTACAGCCCATCCCTCCTGATGCTGCTTACATCATATTTCATTCCAATTGTGAATGCAACTTCTATTAAAAGATAATTAAGTTACATTAGTTAGATTAAAAAAGATACATTTTAAAGGCTTCCTCCACTGCTTGAAAATAACTCATATATTCACTTTTTTTCTTGATCATCTATAGGAGTATTCACGAGTAAGAGTTGTGTCACAAGAGGTGATGGCCGAGGTAATGATGTCTATAGCAGATTAAACCAGGTATTTCAGGTATTCAAGAAAAGAAGCATTGAGGTTCAAGCAGAAGCAGTTGAAATATTTAAATGGTCTGAATTGAAATCATACTCCTGTAAGTTTTACAAGAGTCTTGTGTTTGCTGTAATTTGAGGTCAGCAGTTTGCTCTTGGTCAGTATTTAGCTCTAGAGCAATCTGGTTATGAAGGAGACCCGCTGATGATGATGATTTTAGTAGTCAGAGAAGAAAAAAAAGGGCCCATAAGCAGTCACAGAAATCCCAAAGATCAAAATACCACTGTGTCAAGCCTCTTCTGCTGATTAACTCACTGGCAGGTTCACCTGTGGATGTATCTGGAGCAATCATTAAGAGCTTTGTCACGGTGTAGAGCAGTCAGTCAAGCATCCTCGTATTTAAAATCAACACTAAAAAATATCCAGATATGGAAAGATGCTGCTTTATCTACCCAGTGTGTTTTAAAAGGAGAGTCACTGCTTTGATTAAAAACATTGTCAACTGTGAGGCTCAGTGATTTAGCTCAAAGCCATTACTGTCCCCTTTGAGAGGCTGCACCAGGTAAAAATCCTGGAATTTCAGAGCTCTGAGCACCTCTCCATGAACAGCAGCGCTACCACACCTCTGGCCTGTGGAAACTTCTGGCCATAAATGGTGCAGGAGCCTCAATCCACCAGACTTTCGTGTGGGTGCCCTTGAAAATTGTAGCTATTATGTTTAAATTAATTATGTTATTTTCTGTTGAAATTGCAGAGTGCTGTGCGGTAGAGCCTTGTCCAGCCCCGGCACACATGAGGTGAATGGAGGCCCTGCCCTGGGCTTTTAGAAAGGCTGTAATCAGCATGGAAAGGAAAGACCAATTGTTGTTTGAAAATGTTCATGCTGAAGTTCTCCTTTAAGCTGGTGCCTTTAGGAAAGTCCATATCGCTCATATAAACCAATGAACAAAAATGCTACCTTTCTGCTTTTATTCCTTCCCTGCTGTGGGGATCTGTGCCTTTTGGAGGCTCTCAGAGGTGGGTTTGAGGCTGCCCTCCTACTCAGACCCCTCCCTGCCTCCATCCGTACCATTTCTCCAGCTTTCCCATCCCGTGGATGTCACAATCCTCTCCCAAACTCTGCTGCTGACCATCTCTCTCCCACCTCCTCCTCAGTCTCACTTCATCCGTGCCCTGAGACACCCCGCCAGTGAAAAATGTGGAAGAGAGCCAAGCCAGCCTCGTGGGGAAAATTAATGGAGATTGATCAATAACCTCTCTGTAAAAAAATGAGCTGATGGGAAGCCTCTGTGCCTGAGCACACACTGTGTGCCACCCCTCTGCTTGGGACTGTCAGCACTGGTGTGACCCCAGCTTTACGTTTGTCCATTGAGCTGTAACTGCTTTCAGCACCACAGACAAACAGACAGACAGACAGACTGGTGCTGCAGCTGCACGAGAGGTGTTCTCTCCCTGCTGGCTCCAGGGATTACAGCCTAAAAACCCCAGTCACATGCACGTTTATGGCAGGGTTTGCAGCTGGGTGAGCAAAGGTCTGTGAAGGGATGGGGTTAGAGTTGTGTTTTTCTCTGCTTGCCCTTATTCTCTGAGTTTCAAAGCCAGGGGTTGGGCAGGGCAGGAAGCAGGTCCATAAATGTTTTTTTGATGTAGCAGAACGCTGTAAGCTCATCCCCCTGGAGCACCCATCCCTCACACCTTCCAGCGTGCACAGGGATGCAGAGCATCCCACCTCAGGGTCCGCATAGTGTTTGGGCTGAGCAAATCTCACTCATCTGGGAGAGAGTTGAGTATTTCTTTCCTTTTCTGAAAATATAAACCTCATGGGATTCATCTTCGAGAGCTCCTTTGTGTGGTTGCGGCCTCCCGGAGCTGCCGTCACGTTTTCCCCGTGCATGTGGGCCTGGTGGTGACCCTCATTCCCAGCCACACCTGGGCTTGCTGATGAAGTTCAGAATGTCTTAAAATAGGTTAATTTGTAGGAAAGTGACAGAAATAAATTGCTGGCGCTTTTGTGTGTTGATAAGTTTAACCTTTTTTTTTCCCCCCGAGAAGCTAAATTGCCAATCATCCGGAAACACACTGGAGATCACCCATTACATAAAGGAAGCTGTTGGTCTCATTTAAAACAATATTGACCTTTTTCCTGTCCTTTCCATTTTGACTAAATTACAGGGTACATTTTTTGAAATGTGGCTTTTGTCTGACTGTAACCAGGTGACCCTGATTTTTCCTCCTTTTTTTTTTCTCACTTTCAGCTTTCAACCTTTCCTTTCTACTTCTAACACAGTTCTTAGTTTAACCACTGAGATTTTAAAATCCAGAGATATTAAAAAAAAAGACTTTGCATGATACATATATTTTCCAGTTACAAAAAACTACACCTGGAAACCAAGAAAGTTGAGCTGGTGCACCCTGAAATGCCTAGTGTGGGAGCATCAGGGAGCATTATGAAAATGATTGCAAAGCATGTCTGTTCTTCCAAATTCAGATCAGTGAGTGTGTGTGAGCTTTCTGTTTCACTCAAAATTAATTGCAGATACAACATTACCAATAGATTGTCTTCTGGGAGCAAAAACACTCCTGCTAGCAATGAATTGGGTTTTTTTCCTTGTTTTTCTCTTTAAATCAGGCTATGAGCATGTGTGGCTCCTTGTAAAAACCAATGTAACTCGTTCTGAGAGAGTTTTTTTCCTGCACAGAAACATTTTTCAGTTCATTTGGGGCCTTGGGCTGAGCCTCCCGATGGCAGCTTCTGAGGACATCAGAGTGAATACCAGAATACATGAGTGGAGCTCGAGTTGTTTTTCTTGTACCCAACCCCTCTGATAGCAGTGTGGCCTCACAGATATATTCTATTCTGTTTCCTTCATTATTTCCTGGAGAAATCCAAAGAGTCAAAGGCTCCCTGCTCCGACGTCCTTCCCAGTCAGTGCCCACTGGCCACTGGACATCAACAGTATTTCCATAGACTGAGCTGAAGCCTCAGCTGGGGTAAATCCCTGTATCTCCCTTGCAACAGATGATGGAGGCTTGCTTCCATCAGCTGAGGATCTGAACCATCCTCCTGTACATCCATGAATGTGCTTGTGGCATTTGTTTCTTGTATTAATTTTTCCTACATAAAGCCTAAAAATATTCCCATATATGTTCTGCTGGCTCTTGGCTCACACAGAAATGTGTCTTGTAATGCCAAATGGAAATTAATACAGGCATTTTTCTGATTCAGACGTATGCTGGTTCTTTATATTATTTTTTTCTGAATCACTGAGATGTGAGTTTTTTCCCCAGTAGGTCCTGTTTTAGTAGTTCCCGTGTGTTTTGCAGGAATCCTGACGTGTAGGAAGCTTTAGGATTCCCTGGCAAGGGAAACATTCATGCTTCCATTAAACAGAATATACAGGCCTCTTGTGTGGAATATTTGTCCCACAGGTTTGATGCCACAACGAGAGGCCAAAGAGAACACATCTTCCAGCTTTAACCCCATCTCTTCAATATTTGATTAATCTGAATCAGTGACATTGAAAATGGCTTGAAATATTTAATCGTCTAAGAGACATTCAGAGATTAAAGTGCCTTTGGAATCACCCTGCCAACAGAGAAAATAATTTCTTCAATTGCTTTCTGGTACAATGTTCAACCCACCGGGGAAAATATTTGGGTTGCGTTGCTGGCATTTGACTGACTCTCCTGCCAACACCAAAATTTTAAGGAGCTACAAAAGGGCAAATTATTCCAACCACCATCTCTGGCCTTGGGAGGAGAGGGAGATGCTTTGCACTCCTTTGCAGGTGAGGCTGTGGTGCCTACGTGGGCTGCAGGCAACCAACTTCCTGGGGTTAAGTCGAGTGTACTCCTGCAGTGTGTCCCTGCCTCCGCCTCTCCTCCTCCTGGAGGAGCAGCCCAAACCATCCTCCAAAGGACAGGAGCATTGCATCTTCCCTTCGGGCTGGCAGACCTGTCAAGATGCTGCCTTGCCAAAAATCTGGGGATTTTTTTTCATTCTAGTGATGCTGGTGCAGCAATTTCTTATCTTTTGGGTCTCCTTTAGAGCACGGGATTCGAAGATGCCTTTAGAAGCACGTGGTGCGCTGATGTGCACACTGGACTTGCAAGGAATAAAATCACCCTGCCTGCTGTACACGGCCCTGAGACTGGTTTTACTCTGCATTCGTATGTGCCTCCGTGTAAAATTGCCCCGCACAATTATCCAATCTCATGGCAACTATGCAGTTTGCAAAGCAAAAATAATCATGTGATTACCCTGCAATTAGCTGATAGTTACTAATCAATTACATCTGCAGAATTTGCCTTCCACTGAGGAGGTGTGTGGTGGTGGTTTATGGGTGAGACTCGGTGCCTGCCCCGAGCACTTCACAGACCTCCAGCCTTGGTTTGCTCCATGGCTGAGCAGGTGCTGGGGCTGGAGGAAGGAAAATGGGACTAAACTCTCTGGGTTTAGCGGCAGGAGTCAGACACCACAGTGTTGGCAGGATCTGGGTAGGGTGGGCACCATGTCATTAACACCGAAAAGGTTGGCTGCAAAAATGTGTTTGAATGAAGCCTGAGTAAAGAAAGCAAATGCATTCCCGAAACCTTTGGATATTCCTGTGATCACTTGTCTTCTCCAAGCTTAGCACAGCCGGGGCTGCTTCATTCACTTCATCACCCTGTAGTAAAAAGAAGCCCAGCAATGCATATTCCACAGATATTTATTTACTTTGACATTCCTGGAGGGATGAGCATTGCAGTCTACACATGGGCAAAAAGGAAATGTTCATATGTCCGTTGGCAGTGCGGGTTTGCTCTTCCCGCATGTGGCTGGAAGCAAGGCAGTGGCATACCTGTCACCTTCCCACCCAGCAACAGTGTCCAGGACTGGCATACTTGCAACTGGTGAGAAAAGAGGATTAGCAAATACCTTTGAATGGCCACAAAAAATCTGGCGGACTCCTTCATCTCTGGGCATGTGCCCACACAAAGCTCTCCCAGAACATCCATGGCTGAAGCTGTAATGTTCATTCAGTGCTTAGAATAAGGGATGATTTTGCAATGTAAGGAGCAGTGCTGGGAAGAATGAAGGGGGAAGCGAAGCTGCTGGCAGGTTTGAAGAACAGTTTGATAAATATTTTTGCTGTGAAAGAAGGAAGTAAGACATTACAAGAATAGAGATGTGTCCGTGAAAATTTAGACAGGAATTTGAAGGGAAGGCTGAAAAGCTTGAGCTTGATGCTGCTTATTTTTGAGAGAGAAGGAGGGAAAGAGTGAAAATATTGTGAAAGAGGGAGAGGGATAAACCCTGAGGCTCTAAATCAGGAAGAGCCATGCTTGAGGGAGCAAGGGGAGGGAGGCTTAAGGCCCTTTGGGCAGAAAGATGTGTAGTCGGGTGCAAAAACATGTCACCTGCCCAGCCAGTCGTGAAGCCTGGCACGACTGCATTGTGGTCCCACTGCCCTGATCCTGGGTGGCTGCTGCCAACTCCAAGGACCACGGTCCAGCTGGGACAAGCCGGGAAGTGGGACTGGATGCGTGCACACCTGCACAGGATGGGTGGAATCCATCCTCCTCGCCAGCGCCGCTCTCCCTCCCTCTCCATCACCCCAACCTCCCGTTAAGAAAGATCCCGACAACACCATTAAAATGTCTTGCGTCGATTGCAGATTCATTGTTCTCTAAAAGCTAATCCAGGCTCGGGTAAACACAATGGCCCCTTTTCCCCCAGCCTGACGTTTCATTTACACAAGAGCTCGAGCCGCCGCACCGGCGCAGCCGTCAAGCATTGATTGTGCTATTCAGCAGGATGGCTCAATAATTACAGCCCCGGATCTCCAAACCCCACCAAAGAGCAGGCTTACCACCGCTAGCCTTTGTTGCTAATTGTCCTTCAGGATACTTGAGATGAATTACTGTGGCTTACATTTTCCTGGTTTTCCTTTCCTTTTCTATTGGGTTAATATAAAGAGAAATCTTTCCACTTAGTGGAGCTGGATGGATCAGACAAGTATAGCATTGACTGTTGACAGCACTTCATAAGAAAACCCTCTGACTGCAAACTGTCTCGTTGATATGTTCAACTTGACACACGGGATTGATTTTTGATTGTTTTACAAAGCTCTCCTGCGCGTGTTTTCATTATCAAGCCTGGGCAGTTTTCATACCAACACTTGGAAAATCTTAGGGCTATTAATATAACTTGATGTCATCTATATTGCATCTAATTGTAACAAGTAACCAGATAAATTAAGCCTCTTTCACCAAAGCTCTCCAAAATGGACGGCAGTCCTGATTATTCTTTTAGATTGTTTTGTTTGGGGGTGCATGTAACAGCAGCAACGTTATTTCAGTTCAAAGTTTTTAATCTTGCTTGTTGTGAAGATAGAATTGGGCTGAAAGTTTTACATTCAAGGCAGGCAAGTGTGATCAGCACTGAATCTGCGCTTATTCCCAGCAACTTCACCAGGAACTGATCGGCTCCCACGCAGGCTGTGCTGGGCTGCAGCTCGGGAGGTGATGGCACGCCCAGGGAAAGGACATGGTCAAACATCCCCCACACACGTGGACTGGTGCATGTCCTTCATTTATTAACTCTGGGATCCCTAACCATCCCTTCCTCATTCCTCCAGGCTCTGATCCACCCTTCCCCTTTCTCTTTCTCATCTTTCTCCTAATATGCTACTTCTTCTCAAACCTCTGTGTTCCTCCAGAGACCCCAGAAAGGAGCTGGGATGTTTCTTTCTCTTTCCCGTACAGTCACTGCACCCCTGCTGATGGGAGTCTTTGCACAGCAGTGGCCTGGAGCCGAACTGAACTACCTCTGAAATTTGGGAGGAATTTCCCTCCCTCCTAGATCAGATAGAAGCCATGGGTTATGGTGGAGTACCGTGATGCTGGGGGTAACTGGCCCACAAGGAGCATAAGCTCCTTCAGCCAGTCCTGTTTAGCAGTTACCCTTTGGATAAAAACCTGCCTGCACTGCCTTTGCCTTTTTTTAAATGCCATGTGTAAAAAGGAGGAATGAAACCGTCTAAGCCGAGTTTTAGAAGCAGGAGGCCCACAGCCCATATGCAAAACTGCTGCTGGTTTTGCTTCCGTGTCCGTGTCATCCGTGAGCGCAGCCGGTGGGATCACCCACTCGGGAGCCCAGCAGCACTCGCTGACCAGACAGCCTGGATTTCACAAGATGGTCCTTTATTTTCTCCAAACATAGGGGGAAAAAAATAATTTTCCATCACTGCCCCCTCCTCTTCTTTTCTCCAATAAATGAGCATTTACTATTCCTCAGTGCTGCGCATCATTTTTCTGAGCCCGCAGTGCGATTGCCTCAGCTGCCATCAGCTGGGCAGGGGCTGGGAATTTCCACTCCTGAAAAAATGCCCATCTTGGTTTTCTTTCTATAAAAAAAGCAAGGCCCTAGATGGTGTGTAAGCACTTTCCTGTGGCTGTGCACCCTCTTCATAACCCTTCCACTCGAACAAAGTGATTGTCGGAACTGAAATCGTTTCACTGAGATGATTAAATTAGTTCCCACATGCCGGAGATGTACAGAGGTCTTGACATTTATATTTGGGTATTAGAGTCTGACGTTCAAATGTATTCCTGTTTGAAAACAGTGTAATTTAAAAAGTAGCATAAAATCCATTAATATAATAGGGAGAGATGGCGATGCTTTAATTTGTGTGGGGCTGTGCAAAATGATCATTTCCAGGGGCTGCAGCAAGGGCAGAGCTGTGCTGGCTGGGCTGGTGCAGGCAGGGGGGATGTGCTCCCCCTGGGCCCCCCAGACACACCAACACCCCAAATATTGCACCCATGGAATTCAGGACAAAATCAGCCGTGGGCTGAGATGTCTCTAACCACAGTGGGTTTGTTCTGATGGGATATAATCTGTTTCTTCCTGCAGCTTGAAGCACACCTGTGGCTGGGATGTCAAGCCAACAATGGGCTACATCTCCAAAAAGACAAAACAAACAATTAATCCTGTCCTCAGGGATCCCAGCAAGTGAGAAGTGACAACACCTATGCAGGCAGCCAAATTCACTCCTCACCCCTACAAAGAGAATCTGACCTGACATGAAGTTCTGCATGATGTGATGTGGATGCTTAGGTTGTGGGCTGCCATTATTTAGGAACCAAAATTACATGGTTTTTAAGTTGTTGGCCCAATACTACCCTTATTTAACAAGTTTATTAAAGAATCCAAATCTCAGTGCTTTATCATGTCTTGGATATCCAAGCAGAGTCTCTTTTGCTTGGAAAAAGAATTTTTAACACAAGCAGCACTGCCACTTTTCAATGTTATTTAGAATGAGTGAATGTAAATGACATTATTCAATTTGCAGAAGCGGTTTCATTCATGAGGTGACATTAACATCTGGTACCTAAAGGAAGTATTCTTCATCAATTAAAATAAAAAAAGTCTGATTGATAAACTCCTGAGAGCAAATCTCCCACTATACCAGCAGCAAACCAGCCCAGCAGTTTCATTCCTTTCATCAAAACAAAACTCTCTGTTGGGAAAATCGTGTTTTTCCCAGGATGTTCCTCAAATACGGAGGGGGGAAAGAACTTAAAGGTCTGAGCTGGAGCAACATGAGAAATGAGCGTGGCTGCGTTTTTCTGTCGTGTGCCTGCACATATTTATTATTCTCATCTGCAGTATTGATGACCACGGACTGATCTCGCTGCACATGCGTCTTCCTGCCCGTCTCCTGGCTTGCGCAGCTGAAAAAAGCTGGGATTTTTTTATTGCTGTTTTCTCTTTCAGCAATGAGCAAAATGCCCCATGTTAATGCCAGTTTATTTTCCCAAGTGAAGAAGGAAAAATAATGAAAATAATACAAGCGGTATAGGAATCAGGGCAGGCCACTGCCATCAACAGCAACCAGGGCTGAGGGACATTGTTCTGTTGGGTTGTTGGGGGCAAGGCAGGAGAGGGGAATATTTCCTCAATCCAGGCTTTTATTATGCAGGGGCACCCTCATTTTCAAGCAACAGGATAAAACAACGTTCACACTCAAGATCAGACTTCAAAATAGTGAAAATTGCTCACACAGCTCGGATGGCAGGTAACTTTATTTTAGAAAAATAACTCCTCAAAAATGGGTAAAAAATGAGCACAATTAGTGTGAATATACATCTGTATACACGGGTGCCTGTACACATACCTAATACACCCTTGTTTGTTATGCACACGCTGGGGTGTGTGTGTGAGTGTGTGTGTGTATGATAAGAATAATGAGATATAACAAAAATGAAGGGACAATTATTCTGATCTTTTGTAACCCAACTCAGCTGGGTAAATTATCATTTTGAGCAGTCTGAAAACAGAAAACTAAGCATAGTAGATGATAGGGAGGCATATTTTTAAAAAAGAATTAAAGGATAAAACGCACAGAGACAGAATGCCATGTTTTGTTATGTCATTCCCCGCCTGCCTTTCTTCATGAGAGAGATTTCAAATTAAATTCAAAGACTCTACTTTTAAATAAACAATGAAAATTGAAAATAAGCTTCCTTGTTAAAATATATATATCTGTATTTCCATTTCCTTTCTCTTTTTTTTTTTTTTTAAAGTAACACAGATCTGTGAAATGATACCAAAAAAAAGAGAAAATAAATAAATAAAAGGAGGGCATTAGGTATTAGGATTCCAAACGGGATAGTACATCTTTAATGATACATATGATAATTAAAGAATACAATAAACACAATTAGCATATGTTTTAAACAGTTTATTAGTGAAGCTTACCATAAAATCAGAATATATAGAGCTCCAGGGTTTGTTGGGATAACAGCTTCTAATCCTTAGAGTCATAAAATCCCTGGCTTGGAAGAAATGGGCATCTTTAAAATGATTGAATCAGCAGGCCTCGAGTGAAAACACACAAATTAGCAAACTCCAGCAGTTGGGCACCGCGCGAGGCTGCGACACACGGAGGTGAAGTCACCGCTGCCACTGCCCCGGCAGCTCTGATGGAGCTCAGCGGGGATGCGGAGCCGCGGTGGACACCGAGGAGATAATGACTTTAACTCCTTCCAGACCAGGGATACCCAAAAAAAAAAGAAAAAAAAATTAAAATACAATAATAAATATCAATAAATTCGCCTTTATTTTGCAAGTAGTCATCACGGGGAGAACGGAATGCCTGAATAAGGGATGGGTATCGAGGAGATCACGGGCTCGCAAAGCGCAGGGGGGTGCTGGGTTTGGGCTGCCCTCCCTCCCTCCTTCCCTCCCTCCCTCCCAGCTCTCAGCGTTCCTGCGAGGCAGAGCACAGGGTGACAACGGGGGCAGAGGGTGGGTGGCCCCCACCCAGGGGGTGCGGGAGACCTGGCACCCAGGGGACTCACTGCAGGAATGGCTGGGGTTTTAAAAGTTGAATAATTCTGTTCCCCCAGTCTGGGCAGGGCTCTGGCCACTCTCACAGAGCAGACAAACACCACTCTTGGCAGCGGCACTTTATATCTCCTGCTTTCACCTTTTTTTCCCTTCCAGTGTCCATATTCCCCCTTTATCTCATCTTTTCTCTCCTTCTGACTTCAGCTGGGATGTTTTTTTCTGCTAATGATTAACATATAAGCTCTTTACACTCATCTCCCTACTGTAGAGATAATTTTTTCTCTCTTTTGTTATTTGTTTGTTTGTTTGGAGGGGGCGAGGATGAGTTTAATCCTGCAGTTGGGAAATTTCAGGTTTCTTTCGAGCAGCAGGGAAGGTTTTGGATGAGAGCCGGTGTGAGCTGAAAGGAATGAAGCTCTGCAGAACTGGTTTTCTGAAGGGAAGAGGCAAATTTCAACTTTATAATGACTCCTCATCAGTTGTGATGACTTCCCAGCTCTGCAGCAAGGGAGAATAGAAGTCAAGCAATGTTTGAACACATTCTTATGGGGAAATTGGGGTGTTTGGATCCTGAAATTAGATCTGAAGACAGCCAAACATCTCCATAAAAATGAGAGTTTCACTCAAATGAAGGCATTTCACATTTGCTCATCTCCCGGTCTTATCTGAACTGGCTTTTCCTGCTGCAAGGCAGAACTGGTGGGCACGGTGCTGCTCTGCATCAGAGAGCTGCCTGCTAATTTGGGTGGGAATGCTGAAAATCCATGGCATGCATGGGGACAGCACACTGCTTTATGTTTACCCCATGCTTGGAATTTATGTTGATATTATTTTCCATAACCTCTGCCTGGACCTCAAGTCCAGGATGTGGAAGCACTTTGTTGTAGCAATGCCAACACACAGCCTAAGCCATGTTTTACCCCATAGATATTTGGGGGTTTCTGCCTCACAGTAGTCTAAAGACAAAAGAAACAAGCTGGAGGAGAAATGAAGGTCCAAAAAGATGAAGTGACTTCGCCAAGGTCAAACAGCAGGACAGTGGCGAAGGCAGGAATATAAACATGAATTATATTGTCATTCTGCTAGAGAAAAAGGTTGAAATGCAGCTCATTTTTTTCCTGTAGTTTAGACTCAGCTTGACGTATTTGACCTCTATTCAGCTGGCCAAGGTCCCGGGAAACAAATATGAAAAATAGGATTCTCTGTCTACTCCGGGGAAAGAAAAGAAGGGAACTAAACTGTGACGTGGGTTAACTCCACTGCACTGGAGTTTAAGCAAACCAAAGGCTGAGTCAGGGTCTGGTTAACTGGTTTTTCTGTTGACTTCATTGGTTTTGAGTTACACTGAAACGAATAAAGAAATTTGGTCCAGGCACTGGAGAGGAGAGGAGGGAATGCAGCAGCACCCACTTGTTGTTGTAGTGTTCCCCCACTGCCATTCCTGCACTGATCTGTCACTGGCGGTGCTCGACAGGCACCAGACTCAGCGCAGTGGCAGGAGGTCCAATCCCAACACCTGAGTTTTAGCTCCATCTCCAGTTTTCAGCAGAAGAATTCAGCATCTGGGGGAGCATTCACAGCAGACTGCCAGGGAAGAGCAGAGCAAAAGCCGCTTGGGATTCCACTCAGCCTGTAGAACCCTCATCTGGGGCGTGCCCTTACCTGGAGGAAAGTTGTGCAGATCTCCAGCCCTGCCTCCTGCTCCTTCTGGGGAGGAGTTCATCACCTGGGAGGTGTAAGGATGTGTGCAACCCTCTGATCATGGGCTGTGAAAATACTGGCACACGAGTGTTGCATGATCTGTGTGCCAGACATGACTGCACTGGAGCTGGAGGCACTGGAGGGACCTGACTCTGCTCCCTTGGGCCACTTGCCCACCCCTGAGATGGGCACAGGGGCACTGGGGTAACACTGCAACACTCAGCTCCAGAACAGCCTCCAGAAGCAGGCAGGAAGAATGAATCTGGATCAAAATCAGAAATAGAATTTAGTGTTGGCTGCCACTCTCTGCTCTTGCCATTATAGAGAAAGCCATGACATTTTGTAAACCTTGAGAATTTAAGGAAAATATTTTAAATAATGATGTGTGCACTGTTTTCTTTATCATCCAGGTGTAAGCTTCAACCCACTTTATTTTTCTTAACCACATGGCACAAGCATTTTTGCATTTTGAATATGAGGTCAGTTTAGCATATGCAGAATATTTTCCTGTTCACTTTCCATTAGCATTTTATATTTATTAGTGAGAAACTCAGAAATAGGGGCTACTGAATTTAGCTAAAAACCAATTCTACACTGAATATTTAACTAAGACATGACTTTAAACTGTGTTAGTTATTTTTATAGGTATTCTAAAAATAATACCATAGGGTTTATTGCCTAACCCATATCACACAGAATTTGACATTTGGATGCTGAGGGCTCGTATGTATGTTAAAACAGTGAGAAAATATGCACAGAAAAATTTCAAGGCTTGTGTAAAATAAAAATAAAAGCCTCGGAAATTTATTATGTGCCCCAACTACACTGCAAATTGAAAAATTGACAGTGGTGGGCAGCCTGTACACCAACATTTATCAGCTTGGATCCTCTGCACGGGCTCTTAGGATGCTCTATCACAGATTAATGTCTCTCAGCAAAGAATGTGCTATAAAAAAACAAGGCATGCAGCTGATAAAATTAATGAAACAAATCATTGTTGTAAAGCATTTGGTGAGGTGTGAATTTGAAAACTAGTTTCCTAATATTTGTAAAATAAACAGAAATTAATATCCATTAATAGTATCATAATGATCTTAACTGAGAATCTTGAACTGTTGCCTGTTTTGTTCTTTTTAACTGCAGCCTCTCGCTGCAACTGTTTTTGTGGCTGGGGAATAATCTGCTTGTGTATTCTGTAATGACACAAGAAATAAAACGCAATAGGAGGAATAAAATCTGAATTCCCTTCTCAGCAAAGAGTAATTCCACAATCCATATATTTTTGGTAGCTTTCCTATATAAGGTGCAGAGCTTTATTTCCTGGACCCATTTTCACTGCCACCTCGAGTCGGGCTCACAGGAGGAAGCAATTCTGCTTCATACAAAAAACTTTTCCCCGAATCTTAAAACGGCACTGAGTGATCCTAAATTTCCTAAGGCCTGGGATGGTGATGCAGCTGCCATGGTGGCCTCCCCATGGGACAGTGCCTTCCCATGGCCTTTCCCACCAAGGATGATGTGTTTCACATCTTCATATCTCTGTGTACTGCTGCCTTTCAGACCATCTAAAATGTGAAAAATTCAACATTTTCCATGAGAAATGGCTTATTTGTAGTTCTTCAGATACCACAGTAGCTTGCTGGTGAAAGCAGGCACTGTGTGGACTGGAGTTAAAATACCAATACCTCACAAAGTGAAACCATGGGAAGAAAAAAGGGAATTTATTCTCTTAATCAGAAGATCAATATGGCACAGGCTCACATCCCGACAGCTTTTACATCGTCATTTACTAAATGCAAAGAACCTGGTGCCAGATGGTGCCAATGGGTGAAGGGACAAGGGGGTTCAGACAGCCAGGAAACAGGACAGGCCCCGTCCATTCCTTTCTCAGTGCCAATATCAGAGAGCAGCAGCTTTATCACGAGGAAGCCTCAGCAGCAAGATGGGAGAGTTTTAGCTTCGGCTTCTGTGCTCTCCTTTGCAGTTTGCTCGGTCCCACATTAGTGTTTGCACGCCTGCCCACACAGGGAGGGAACATATGTTTTGGATGGGATCCTCTCTTTGAAAATGTGTTTTTGAAGCAAAAACAAATGTTAAACACTCTCTTAGCAAATACCTCCTTTTAAAAGCCTTTCCTCGTCTATCTCATGCAGGCATGAGTTCGTGTCTGTCCACCACATCGCAATTAATAGTTGGGTAAAGTGTCCGTCAGGTTCACTCCGGAGGGACTGGAGTTTATGGGGATAACTGGCTTTTCACCCCATTGGCTCAGCAACCTCATTAATTTGGCCTCAATCAAAATATTTCATCCAACCTGAAAAAAAATAACCCAACATGTTTTACCTCAATATTTCTAAACCACTTCTATTACTGCTACCAAGATTTTCGATGTCGTTTTGAGATAAAAAACCTCCGAAACACTTCGTTTTGGAAGTGTGGAAGCGAAACTTTTTTTAGCCCCTTTTCCAGCCTGCCACGTTGCCATATTTACCACAGTGCTAACAGTTGTCAGAGATTATCTGGCTGAGTCACAGCTTTTACGGGCTCCACTCCGGTCCTAGAGACGCGAAGCAGCTCCTCTGCAGCCCAAGGTTTATGTTGGCATAAGCGAGATCAGAATTCGCCCTTCTGTTTACCATTTAGCTGAATCACCCCATCAGACACCAACTGTCATCTGTCACTCCATACTTTTAATGGTACATTGCACTGATGTTGTCTATTTTCTCCCCTCCCCAGCAGCCCTGTCGCTCTGGTATGTGCTAATCTCTTCTTCCAGGCTTCTGGTGGATCTTTTAATGACGGTGCCACCGCAATTTAGTGGGGTTTTTTTTTAAAAAAAAATACAAGAGAGAATTTGGGGAGCTGCAGGCAGAATCAGA
Source organism: Eulacestoma nigropectus (assembly GCA_013397775.1). Taxonomy (NCBI): domain Eukaryota; kingdom Metazoa; phylum Chordata; class Aves; order Passeriformes; genus Eulacestoma; species Eulacestoma nigropectus. The sequence continues at coordinate 335,498 of VZTE01003195.1, forward strand.
TTTGCCCTGTAACTCAGGCTGCAGACTAACCAGACCTCGGGCTTTTGGAATTGCCCCCCAGGATGTGTTTTATCCACCCAGTCCCAGGTAGGGCATTGTCTGGGGAGCAGAGGAGGTACCCCCCCCTCCACAACCTGAGCGGGGCTGCAGCTCTCCGACAAAGTTCATCGCAGAGAAATAATTAATTTTAAAATTGCAATCTCTTCCTCATGCCAGGGCCTCGCTGCAGCTCTATGTTCCTACAGCCAATGGACCAGAAATCTTTTCCCAGTGCCTGGCTTCCTTGGGGCCCCGGCGGTGACAGAGCCTGGCTGCTGATTAACCCATGTGGTGACAAGGGACGCGCGTGGCCCCGGCAGGCGCCTTGCACAGTCTCGCGCCCGCTCCGCATCCCCACGCGGGGAGGTGCAACATGAATCACGTATCCTTTCGGTGTTGTGACAAACAAAACAAGGAGAGAAACGCCTTGCAAAAGGCAGTTTGGCTGTGGGAGGAACTGCCCACCCTGGGCAATAAAAAATATTTCAATGTATTAAGATTATCCCCTGCCTTCCCCAGAGGAGGGGGTGGGTGTGGAGGGGAGTAAAGCTACAGTAATCTTCAGTGAGTTTTCCATTCGTATGTGGTTAGATTGGTCAGCTAACAATTTTAGCCTGTTATTATTATTATTATTTTTGCAAACACCTAGAAAAAGATTCTGAGGTTTTCTCAGGGCCTTTCCAAAATTACCCATATGTATGCGAAACAAGCAGTAACACCGAGCAGTGAATTTAGTGTGAAGCAGAACTTAAACATTGCAGGCAGTGCCTGTGAACATGAACCCTTTGGGGGGTCCCCACGTTTTTGTGCTGGCAAAGGTTTTTATCCCTGCAAAATGAAAGTTAAAAATTCACTGTTCGGGTGAGTCCAAGTTGAGGGTGAAAATTGTTTCACTGCTTTGATTGCTGAACATCTGTAACGTGGAGGGTGCAGAACTTGTAGAGGTCCATCTGGTAAGAGAAATAATACTGTGTCATTGCAAAATATGTGTCTGGGTGTGCGTGTATTTCTCTGCACTCCTTCTTTGTCATGATTCCTCGGTTTAATTTAAATACATGTTTCGCTTCTCTCCATATTTCAGGTTTATTGCAGAGTATGAAAATCAGAAAGATTTTTGTTCACTTCATACATCTCTTCCAACAAAGCCAGACATCCGAACCCGGCACAGACTCCAGAGTGATTATTGTTACACATGATCTATGGAGCAGATAAATTACAGCTTGATTTTTATAAGGTATATTGAGCCTGCAGGCTTCAGCAGAAACAAAAACAAAACAAAACTCAAAACCTTGGTTTAACTAGTAATTTGAGGAAATATGACAAACCTGACATGGAAGTCACAGAGCAAATAAATATGCACATCCATCATTTTGTAAAATAATGCCTTCACTAGAGAGACCTCTGCTTGCTGCAGTCTGCAGTGTAAAATTTCTTCATGGTTTACTGGCCTCAGACCCTGCTACACAGAGAATCAAGTTAGCTATAGTTGAAAGAAACAATTCTGTGTAAGAAAAACAGTGTTGTGCGGTAAAATTGTGCACATATCCATCATGTGAGTGAAAACCAAGTTGGTTTTAGGACGTATTATAATATTCTTGGAATGTTTAGAGGTGTTTTTTCTTTTCTTGTTAAAACGATTGGAGGTACTTTGCCTTTATTGTAAAATAATCTAGTTCCTAGAAATAAAATCACCCAGTAGTTATCGCAGATAGAAAATCCTACTTCATACAAAATACAACAAAAGGTAGTTTCAGAGTCATCTTCTGAGCACAATAGTTTTGTTGGTGCACTGGAAAGGACTAGCACACACAATTCTCCCTTCAGGAACTGGCTTTTGGTACCAACTCTTTTTTTGTAGCTTGCCAATAGTTGGAAGGTTTTGTGTGAACCTAAAGAGCACCGTCAGTGCCCTTTGCATGAGATCTGCCTCTCGAACAGTCCCATCCCTGCAGATTCAGGAACTGCAGTTATCCCTGAGCTGGAGTTCACAACACAGCAAAATGTACCTGCTCAAAGAGGAGGCTGTGGTTTGGACACTCACAGGGATGTTGCCTTTGACCCCTGGAGGAGGGTTTTACTCAGATTTTAGGGGTTAAATCCAACAAATTTATGTCAAATTGCTTCTGGATAAAGCACTAAACAGAACCAAAATGCTCCACTCCTAAAGAAGTGTCTTCATCAAAGCCACAACCCTTTTCGTGATCCATTCCTCATCCAGCATGTCCCAGGGTTTTCTCCATTTCCAGGTATGCTTCCTGAAGAGGCAGGATGGGAAGCAGCCAGGTCACCACCACACATAACCATGCAAAATGCAAAACACCCACAGTGCAGAAAAGGAGATGCTGCCCCATGCAAAGAGGTGGGTCTGGGGACTCCCAGACAACACAGGGCCTAGATCTCCAGTGTCCTGTGCTCAGTCTCCACCACTTGCAGAGAAATTCCTGTGCCTGGAAGAGAGTGGAAGAGCCTTTGTGTGCAAATTCCCGATGGGTCAGATGTACAAACCACAAACTGAGTGGCTCGGCCACACCAGAACTGCTGTAAATCTGAGGATACACAGAATTACTGCTGAGGGTATCAGAGAGCTCTAACACCAAAGCTGGAGTGCCAAAAAGGGAAGGACTTCAGGTTAATAGATCAGGAAGAAGAGCTGAAATCCCTTTTGAGGTGTTTCTTGCTTTATTACATCTGACCCATGGAGCCTGGCTGGGAAGTCTGTAGGAAAGTGTTGACATTGGCCCATGAATCTTTATCTTCCACCCTTCACCACAAGATTGTCCCACGTGCACAGCAAAGGCAGTGGTCAGAAAAATGAGCCTAAGTTTGACCTCTACAGCAGCTGTTTTAGTCTGATCTTGGAGGTTTTGGTACATAGGTATGATCCTATGTTTTGGTCTGATCCTGCAGTTCTTGACCAGGCAAACCTTACTTGGATCATAATTTATATAAGGGGTCCCATCATCTCCTTCACTGTGTCTTCCAAGCTGCACCTTGCAGTTTAAAAGCCAAGGGCACGTTCACTAGTCTTAGCATTGCAAAGCCAAAATAACTGGTTCATGCTTCATCCACAAAATTGCCAGCTAAATGTTCATTCCGGAGTCATTACTCCAGGTGTTTGTCAAGGAAAATGTACAAAGCAGCCAGAACACGTTTAGCATTTCATGTACCAGGCTGAGCTGCAGGAGTGACAGGTTGAAAAATCTTGTTTGGACTCAAAGACTGAAACCGTTTAATATAGAAGTCACTGGTGGACTATAAATATGGAAAGCTAGCCTGCCACATTTTTATAGAATCCCCATTCTGCATGTCTTTTAAACATATTGAAACTTCGAAGAAGCTGTAGAAGTTAAACTCACCAATTTTTGCCTTGAACATCTACAGTTCTTCAACTGAGAAACCTTCAGAAGTTCAAATGCCTGCACAAAATATACTTTGTTTGAATGTGCACTTAGATTAACTGATCCCACAAAAGCCAACTCTGTTCATTTAGGCCAGGAATTACCCAATTTGCTCACATAATCTCAGCAATTACATGTTCATCTTTTTTTCAATATCATACCTATGTGTGTGATTTACGCAGCATGTGATCTTTTTACTTAACCTCAAAGATATTAATCTTTATTAAAGGGCTTGAGAGGCAAAGAGGGGGAAGAGAAGCCGGTGACAGATACTCTGACAGAGAGGAAAAGTCATTTGTAAAGTGAACATCAGTAAACATTAGGAGTGACATATTGATATCAGCAGCCAGGAAACAGCTGCCCGAGCTAGGATGAGGTATTACACCTTCAATTGTGGCAACCATATTTTTTTCCCCAAGGTTGATCTTTCATATTTTTTAAAGAGAAATTTACTATTGTGCCTCCTGCTTCCCCTATGGTAAAATGCCAGAAATTTGACTGAGATTTACTTAAAGTGACAGCAATGTCCCATTTTGCCCAAGAAAGATGATTACTAAATGTCATGTCTATCCACTCTCATGTGGATCACTTGTTTGACATGTTCGTGTCTCAGCTTCATAGCAGTTTGCAGCATGTTTGCTGGTGCTCTGAGGCAATCTGAAATCTTTGTGGTGAAAACGTGAGCTGGCCAAAGGCAGTTCATTAAAATAAATAAATAATGCGGTTGGGATTCGCTGCTCTCCATTCCAAGGGTGTCAGGCCAGAAAAAGGCATAAAAAGCCCTTACAAAACCAGACCAAAAGCGTATGCTTCTGGTCAGGCTGCCAGAAGGTCATGCTGGTGGGATGCTTGTGCCATCTCAGCTGAAGTAGAACCACAGCAAAAAGTAAGCATTGGTGTTTAAATTCAGAAAATAATCTTGTACAATTTCTTTTTTTAGAAATCTGAAAAATGACACACTCTGAACCGGGGCAGAGTGTGGATTTCCCCACTTTGCTGAAGGACCCCACTTTGCTGAATTCTTAGAGGGAGAGATGCAAAACCTAGCTGGATGCCAGGGAACCATCAATATGAGGTGGGGAGTTCATTTAAATCTCCTTTGCTGAGCCTCAGAAGTGACCCAAGCAAAGCAAAATGGAAAGCAAGGCAGAAAGGCTTTTTGCACAAAATGGAACAGTAGTCATGAATAATTAATGGACTTCTACCTTCTTTGCCATTTTAACTTGTCTTTCTCAGTACTTATTGCCTTCCAGTCCAGAAATGTGTCTGTAGATTAATTCATGCATGTTTTGCAGCAGCAAGTCAAGAATTAAGGTGTGTGCTGGAGATGCAACCTCCCACCAGACCCAGCCTGATCCAGCAGTCTCCCAGCCAGAGCCAAGGAATGCTCTCACACAGATTCAGGCTCTGGGATCCTCCTAGCAAGGCCAAGAGCTCTTTTTCCCAACCTCTTCTGAAAATTTCTACCAGTCCTGCTCAAATACAGAAGTTAATAATAACAGAAAGGGCTTAAGTTCTGAATGCAAGGACATAAATACATGTCATGAGAAGGACACACCTTGGTTTGTTCCAGAGATTCACAGATATCCATATATTTATGAATTTTGAGGTGCAAATATAGTGACAATACTGAGTCCTGGTTAACATGTTGACTGCCCTGTGCTATCAGTTCAGTCATACCCTCAGCCAGGTTTGTGTCATCAGCCAATCTAAGGGCAGCTCTGTAAAATCCAGACATTTTCTTTGATGCCCAGCTGCCAGCTCCCATGTGGGCACTCACCTCAGACACAGTTTAACTCCCAGAAAACCTGCAGGAGCAGCAAAACCATCTCAAAATGCATCCTATGTAATAAGAGGGGGGTTTTTTTTTAGTGTATGGTAGAAGATTAAAGCCATTCCAAATGAAAGTAGATTGTGTAACTGGGTACAAGATTTCTAAATAGGTGGCACATGTCAGCAGGTATTACAAGAGTATCTTTAGGTGAGCCTTTGATATTCACTGCTGAATAGTTCAGTCAGAGAGATGCGACCAAGCGAGAGTTTCACTGCCTTGATTTGTTTTCCAGCTAAAATAAATCTGAATAGAATAAACTTAAATTACCTGTGATTTTTCTGTCTTTAAAAGGACACATAAAAGCTCATGAGATCACTGCGCTCCCTGGGAAAAAAAAAAAAAGGGAATGGGAAAAAGAAACCAGGAAAACCATGAAAGATTCATTTTAATGGAATCCAGGTTTAGCTGTTTCATATTTAATAATGTTTAATATTTCATTTACTACTGGGGACTCACCTTTTTCAGAAGAATGTAAGATTCAAGGCACTATTGTGCATTAAGATTTTATGTCTGACTGTAGCAATATTATAAGGGTTGGCATTGGAGCTGCTCAAGCCTTATGCAGAAAGCCTGGAAGCAACAAGGTTTCTTTCTTTTTTCCCACAGCCAAAATAGGAGCTGAAGCCCTGGAAAGTGGTGGGGTAGAGCTGTGAATCCTAGCAACAGGAGGGGAAAGAACTGTACGTTTCTTCACGTCCTCCAAGTGTTGGTGCCTTCTGGTACATCATTGACAGGAAGAGACAGAGACCATGGAAAGGCCCCTCTTGCTGATGCATCAAGAAAGGGCACATTTTTTCCAGTGGGATGGGTGAGTTATGGCAGTCTGGGGGGAAAAACAAGCAAAGTAACACCCCAGAGTTCATACTGCTGTTGCTGTTGCACTTTCCTTCATCACAAGGCACTGTTTTTTGGTGGAGGGTTTTTTCAATTTTCTATGCTTTTAGTCTTTTTTTAAGCCCTTCTCAGTGATAGTGTGGGCTTTTCTTTTTAAGTGAATTATGAAAATTTGCACTCAAAAGTGTGAGCATAGGGTTCTGCCAGAAAAATCCATCATTCTGTGGCCTGCAATGAAATCATGGGTGATAAAAGCTACCACCCATGTTCGGCAGAAAGGGAACTGAAACCAGAGCACATTTCCTGGAAGAAGAGGCTCCTCTTAAATATGCAGCAATCTTGTCTTGCCAGTATTAAACTAGCTTTTCTTCCTAGAGAACCTGCCAATACAGTTTGACCTCTCTCTGTGGATATTCTTCAGAGCCCGAAGCACTCAGATAACCTAAAACAGTTCCCCAGTACCACCTTAGGAAGATGGGTTTCAGTCAAAGAAAAAGCCACGGAGCCTGGGACAAAGAGCAAGGTGGGATTCCAGACTCCTTGGTCCCACCACTGTGCTCAGAAATTCCCCATTTCCCAGCTGATGCCAGTTTGTCTGGGTTTTGCCGCCAGTTTTGCCCCTGGGAGAAGCTTGCAGACTCTTAGGAGCTTTGCCTGGATGTAAGGTGTGGGAAGAGGGGCGTGGAGAAGAGCTGAGATGGAGGGCATTTCTTTGTGTAACGTGGCCTGCTGCTTCTGTTAAAAGATGAATTTTGTAGAAAGTAGCACCAGTGGGTTGGAGCCTCGGACTGGACCAGCTGCTGCAAAGATGAAGCACAGCCCCAGACAGAAGGTTGCAGCAGAAGAGAAGGATTTGGCTCCCAGCTCTCACCAAAGCTGAAGAAGGGTCCTACGAGCCCTTCTGCCTGTGGGGGCCTGTTCAAAACATAACCCCTTCCTGGAGCAGCTCCCTTGAAGATTTTCCAAAAAGATTTCTTGCCAGGAGAGGGGAAGCATTTTTTTTTTATTATTAGGAGTTTTTTTGCTTGCAATTTCAGCCTCAGATCTCATTGAAGGGCTCTGGCATTTGCATAACTTCCCACGGAAACTGAATCAATGTTTGACATCATGGAACAGAATCTCAGGCGTGATTTAGCATTAGTAAGCCACCAGTCATCAGCACACTGTCATTCCCCTGTAGCTGACATCTTAATAGAGTCAGCCTCATGCACACACATGTTCACCAGCAGCAAATTCTTCTACTCTGGCCATGCAGGGATTTTTTTTTTAACATGGGCTTGCACATATGAACATCCAAAAGACACTGGTCCAATATGATCAATTTTCAGGGCTCCAAATGCATTTTCCTTTTAGGTAAGAAGGCAATTTTAAGTCCTCTTAAATAATTGAAGATACTCCTGATACAATCAAAAGTCAAGCTCCCCAAGATGAAAATGTCTGGATGATGAATAAGTTAATGGAACTAAAATCCCAGTCGTGGCTGATTAGGGGACCAGGAGAGTTTATCAGAGATGGGAATGTACAAGTCCAGTCACAGTCTGACCTTGTAATGAATGAGAGCTGAAAAGCAATTAATTGAGAAATTATCAGGGAAAAGCGAAGTTGTATGGTTGGTTAGCTAAAGCAATATGTCAATGGGCCAGGGATTGATTTGCCTGGAATACCTCAAGGTCTCTGTTCTGATGATCCAGGACCTGAAGGAACTGGACTGAGCCAAGCAATAAAAATAAAACAGGGTCAGGAGAGGGAGTCATCAGTCAGCATGGTGGCTCAGTGTTCATGTATTATTTAGCTGGTAGTTAAGGGAAGTTATCAAACAAGAGCAGACTTTAAACCCAAGTTTTTTCCCCTGTGGAAGGGGAAATGAAGGGAGGGAAAAGAAAATATTCCATTGTGCTCACTGTCCTCAGCTCAAACGCTGAGCTTGGGAGCAGGGTCCTGGGAGCAAGAGGTGCCAGGGTTGAGTGTTCACAGAGAGGGATGATCAGTCCTGACAGTGGGCACCATTTATTGCTGAGATATTTCCTTGCTTGCTGCTGCCAACAGGCTGCACAGGACCTGTGCTCCCACCTCCAGCAGACACCAGGACCTCTCCCAGGCCATCAAACTAACAGTGAACTTCTGCCCTCTTGAACCTTGATTATATCAACTCATCCACAGGTCAGCTTCCCACGTCCTACACATTTGGGAAACCCTTGGGGGGACCAAGGCTTGTGCATGTTGATCTGAGCTGCAAAACGGGTCTGCAAACAGTTCTGTTCCTTCAAAGATGAATATAAAACTCCCTGAATGAGAATGTAGTACCCTGTAGCTCAAGAGAGCAGCAAAGCAAAGGAAAACAGCAAAACAAATGATGTATAAAGTCTTCTAGAAAGATCAGTGGGCTGGGTGAGAATATCTGTGTCTTGTCTTGTGACAATTCACTAAATAGCACTAAATTCTGTCTCTCCCTTGCTGAAGAAAGGAGAAAACTCCCACAGAACCAGCCAGTACATGTTTCGTGGCAGGATCAGGGCCTCAGACACCACAAACTCTTTTTGAGATCAAGATCCTGAGATGCTGCAGAAAAATTTTTGTTGGAAAACTGCAGTTAGCTTTCCCATCAGAACAACTCTTCAAGTTCTTGGTTTTTTTAGAGAAAGGCTTTCTAAATATTTCAGATTTGTTATTGGGTCTTTTTTGTCATGTCCCCCCCCAATCAAAATTAGAACAAAGCTGTGATTTTATCTTGTTATAGTTCAGTATGTAATGAATATAAGAAACCCCAATATTTTACTGCAAATAGCCATTGCTGACACAAAAACAGGTTTCTAGAAGGAAATTCCAGCAGCAACTGTGAGATAAAAGAACAGCTTTATCCCAGTGCCTATAGACATATCTGAACACATTTCTGGGACTCACAGCATGTCACGCTCTGTGTAATGTATTTTCCATTTGTCCTGACCTGAGAGTTTTGCATTCAAGGAGCAGATCCCCCAGGTGAATTCATCAGGAGGAATAATAACCAATGCACAAGCTTGGACTGCTGGCCCAGCAGATCCAGACTGCAGTTGTCAGTGTGCTGAAATTCAAGGTAGCACAAATGCAGCCTCCTTTGCTTAAGGACCAGAAGGACACAGTAATATTTTCCCAGTCTATTTTGTTGAAATAAAAGAGAAAGGATTTTTTTGGGGAATTGCATCATTTCTCTTCTCTGAGGCCAAGGTGCTGCACAGTCTCAGTACACCTTCTGGGAGTTTAGGAGGTGATGGTGGAGGTGCTGGAATAACCCGGCTCTAATCACCTATTATCACATTATGATAATTATCAAAGCTGATTCCAAATGAATCCTCTTTGGAGCAGGTCCTTGGCTGGCAGACACAACCACCCCCAGTAAAACCAGTGGAATCCCAAATGTGACCTCAGGTTGCATAAGGCAGTTGCTGAGTATTGTCACTGGGATGGAATAAAGTCATATTGTTCTGCTAGGAATCAGGAAATCTTTTTTTGGAGCATCCTGCTCCACAAAAGGTGTGCTGGGCTGCACTCTGATCTCACATATCTGGGGGAAATGCAGAGATTTGGCCTCTTTATTTTCTTCACTTCTTTCAATGGCAGTCAAAGACTTTCAGTATAAAGGCTGTGATGCTTTAAGATTGTCACAACGTGGAAGGACAGGAAAATGCCCAGTCTGGAGTCTGACACAGTTTCCATTATAAATTAAATGAAGAAAGCCCAGCAAAGACATGAAGCAGTTCACACCAGGAGTACTTCTGTGTAGTAGTGCTGGTGTGAACTTTTGAGCTCCTGAGCCCACCCAGGCAGGGAGAGATGGTCAGGTACTACTGACCCACATCCAGGATGCCAAAGAAGTGTGATGCATTCCCAGCTCTCCCACACATTTCTTACACAGGTTCAGCCAAGCCATGCAGCTCCTCTTTTTCCTCCATGTCTGGTTAAATGTGGAATCATCCTATTTTCATTCCTAGCACCTGTCAAAGCCCTGATGGTGGGTGAGATGGCAGTCCCAGGCACCCCTGCAGTGGGGTGTCTGGAGCCACTGGTGTATCTGCCCCCCATAATTGCAACAACAAATTAATTTATGTTTGTGATTCTCTGGGGAGAAGGAAGTCATTCAGGCAGGTAGGCTCTAGGTGTCTATGCTTCAAAATATTGTGTACTGGCCTCAAAAAGAGCTTGGTGTGAGAGACAGGCTTAGTTACAGCTCTACATCTCCCATTTGGGCTGGCTGCTGTTGTCGCAAAGGGTTAACAGACACTGCAAAACATTTCCAGGATGAAGTGCTAAGATTTAGTGTACTGAATTAATTCTTAAATTAGAACAGGGGATTTGCACATGATTTCTAAGGGAAATTATCTTCTGGGTAAAATTAATACAGGAGATGTTTCAACATCTGGGATGGCATTATTATGAGCAATGATTACCCAGACATTGCCAAAAGAAAGAGATCACAGTAAACTCTTTCTTTTCCTAACCGAAGTAAGCTCCTCACCCTGAAGGAGGGGGAATATTTGCAGAGCCTTGGCTTATTTGGAAATGCACAAGAGGATTCGACACGAGAAAAAAGCTGCGTGCTTTGCTGATGGATGGCTGCGAAACAGAACTGCAGACAGGGAAGGTTCTCTTTGCAGGTGGGCTCCGGGCACCCGGCTGCCTCCCTCGCCTCTGAGCTCCTCATCAAAAATAGGTGCTTAATGCAGTGCTACAGCTGTCCAGGTGTTTAATGTTGGGAGGTTAAAGAGGAAACACACTGCAGATGTGACCTGGAAAACCTCCAGAAGGGAGGTTGGTCCCTCCACTCCCCACCCAGAGACCACAAAACTCATCCAAGTGCCTCATCTTCCTCCAGCCTTTAGAGGGATGGCTTTTCCCTGACGAAATTTTAAATAGGGCAGAGTGAAGCCAAAGCAAGACCTGCGTCAAAACAATCACACCCCAGGAGGAGCTCATAAATATTTATTTTCCTTCTGCGTATTTCATTTTGTCAGGAAAGGAAGAGGGCGCTTGAGTGGGAAAAGGAGACCAGTGGCACAGTGCTCCTTTCGCAGGGAAAAACACCGATGTTTAATTTAAAAGGGCATAAATATAAGAGAAATGCCTCTTTACTTTGGTGTTAGTAGCTGGCTATTAAATTACATCACAAGTGCTACGTGTGGGACCAGGCGAGTGCATGGTTATTTCTGTCTCCTAAACCGGAGTGCAAGTCTCAGCGTAATTACTTTGGATCCAAGTGTAATTACCAACTGATCTGCAGGAACATACACAGCAGTGACATCTATCCCAGGCAGCATTAGAGCCTGATGATAACACAGCATCATTAACACAGCTTAGCACTTCCCTCCGTGGCTGCAGGCCACGGTTTGCCTCGGGAAAGGGCTCTCGGTTGGGCGGCCGGGATCGCTCAGGAGTCACCGGAGATCCTGCCCCGGCGCGTGCAGGGGCTGGGAGCAAATCAGTGCAGACAACGGCAGACATGATACCCTAATCATGGGAAATTAGGCTGGGACAGAGTTTTTACCAAGATAAATCCCCTTGGTTTGGTATTTCTTCAACCTGCCCCTTTTTTTTTCCCCGAAGTCCATGATAAGAAGGAGGGTGCTGAGTCCCTCTGGGGTCACTTTTTGTTTAGCTTTCTTTTGTTTTACTGTGCTTTACTGTGACAGCGTCATGCTCAGACTCTGGAATATTTTCTCTAGAGTTCACACCTCATCTGTCTCCTTTTGGAAGACAGTGGGTATAGGGATTTTCTCTTCTTTATTCTTTATCTTCTTTTTTTTTCTTCTCAAGGCTGAAAGCATCATAGTAAACAACCTATTTATTCTGATGGTCTTGGAAGCTTTCTCTACACCTCCAAGAAGGTCAGAGAAATGTTTCAGAAAGAGAAAAGAAGAAAAAAAATCCTCCTTTCTTTCCATAATTGCCTGTTGTGTTACCACACCTTCTCAGTGCTACGGTGTTGCAAAGACAATGCAATAGACCAGTGTAGGAATGAAGATGCACTAAATAAAAATAAAATGGATTTTTTTTTTTAAGTTGGTGTTTTCAGGTACATTTCAGTTGTGTCCATTCTAGCTCATACACAAACAAGCGAAAAGATAAAAAAGCATAAATTGACGTAATTTCCTGTGAGAAGTACAGAACCTAGGATTATACAAATAAGCAAGAAAACATCTTGCAGCTCCTGTGGGTAACAATGTGTGTGCTCCCAGCTCAGAGTCAGTGATGGTAAAGTGAGATTGACAGGGTAACGAACCCCTGAAGGAGGTTTTCCATTTCGGTCAGTCCTGCTAAGCCACGCTTGCTGCTTTGAATGAGCTCAGTTGCACAGAGAGATCTTATTTTCCCCTAATCTTGCTTATGTGTTGGTTTTTTCTGAGCAGCTCCGCAGATGTCAGTGAGACACATTTTGTTTTGAGTTACATCAGCGTAAATCACAACTGATCCAGTGAACTCAGAGATACCCTCTTTGCAGTGAGATCTGTGACACGAAGAGTTTGGTGCCACGGTATTGTGACAGCTTAAAGCCCCTCCACGAGGAAACAAAGTCAGGCTCAGCACTGTCCTGGAACACATTACAAAGCATGTTTGTTATTGCACAGAAGACAGCATTTGCCTTGGCTGTGAACAAGAAACCCAGATCTGTAACAGCTAAGATTTCATCTCTACCATTTATCCAATGAGCTTCCCAATCCTCTTGCACAGATACCCTGCTGCTAACATAGCAGTCAAGATCAGAGCACTTAATCAATCATTCACTGAGGACAAATATGCGTAATCTAAATTAGAACAAACCCAGGCATATTTTATATGACAGCCATACAGATTTTTAAGAAAAAGCATTGGCAAGAAAATTGCATGAGAACAAAATTGTCTTGTGTTTATGCTTAAAGTGGTAGATTTCCTAAAAGCTTCTGTGGCTTTAGGTAGCCTTGAACATACAGGGGCAAAATTCTGCTTTCTCTGCTTTCAATTCCACATTTCATCAATAAACCAGGGATGCATTTGGCCCCTCCAGCTCTGAAGCAGAAATCCTGCTGCAGACCTCAGTATGATGCAGAGTCCTTCTTAAAAACCTTTCATATTTTATGATCACTGTCAATTCTCTTATGATCAGCATTGGTTCAGGCTTTCATGAATCAAAAATCAGCTCATGGAACGCATCTTAGAGCGACCTATTTGTCTGCAGGTAGCAAAGGAAAGTGGTACTTTGAAGAATAAACCCCTCTGCCTTCAGAACGAAGCTCAGGCTGTATGGGAGGCTGGAGCAACTTACAGCTTCTATTCAGGCTCCGCTCTGGGCATGCTGGGTGACCTTGTGTTCTCCCATTTTCCTCTGGGGGGATATTATTTATCGCTGATAATAAAACACAGGATTCTTCAACTACGACTCATGGTTTAATCTATTGTGTCAACTTGCACAAGCTCCCTTGGAAAAAAAGAAAAATCAGAGGCAATAAAAGGAGTAAAAAATGAAGCATCTTTAACTGAAGTCGTTCAACTTTCATCTGAGGTCAGGCCCACGTTGCCCTGACTCTGCAGGGTGGGATCTCAGAGAGGAGCATCCCAGAGATGGCCTTTGAGAGTGGATGGCAGCTCTTGCACAGCCCATTGGGCTTGGAGACCCTTCGGCTTGGGGTACAAACCCAACAAGGAGCAGGAAGGCTTGAGCCCAGCCAAGCCTCTAACAGGGCACTCAGCACTGCCTCCTGAAAGGAGGAATTCCGAAAAAATGCTGGAAGGATCTGTGCAACCATCCCTTCCCCATGTACCTCTGCAGATCAGGCTCTAAAGAGTTCTGTTGAAATTCTGTCTCTGCTTCTCCAGAAGGAGCAAATGCTCCCACAAAAGTTCACACATCACCAAACATCCCATGGAGACTGAATTCCAGTTTACTGCCATATCTTGGGACTCCTAAATATCCATTTCAGTCCCTGCATGAAAGCAGGTCTGATCTAGAGCTCAGCAGGGCTCATTTGCTCTCCTCTGACTTTTGTTTTGGAGGGACCTGTGAGGTTTTCCAGGGACAACTGTCAAATTCTTCTCCCAGTCAGCTTGCTGAGATGAGGCACTGCCATCGGCACTGTAGGCATAGGCAGGTTCAATCAAATTTGTCAGGGAGATGTTGGTAGAAGCAATGACCTGATACTGCAATTGAAGGCAATGGTGAACACCTATTCCCAGAAAAGTCTGGAGAAAGCAATACAGAGGACTTTGGAAAACTTTATCTTGGGTGTCCAAGCAGGAGTTTGCACGCCCACTTGCTTATTTTTGCACCCACAGGTCATATATGGATATTACTTGGATCCCTAAGCAGGAGAAATTAGTCTCAGCTTCAAAGAGCAGATCTGAATTTGAAGCTTCTTTATGCTTAAGGACAAGACAGAGGCTCTGCAGGTACCAGCGACCTGGAAGCAGGATTCCCGTTTTTCACCATCCATACAATCTCCAGAAATCACTGCTTTTCCCAGTCTGGCTTATTTTTTTAGCTTAGCTTTATTTTTTTTAGCTTCTCAAGTTTTCCTTCAGTCTCTTGCCTGGGAGGCTGCTGTGTGAAGGTGCACGAGGATGGACTGGAGCATCCAAATGGAGGTCCCCAAACATGAGCATTTTACCCTTAAACTTCCCACACCACTGGGAATAATTGTTCCTAGCAGGGCTGTTGCACAGCTTGATTCATTAAGGCTTATGAAGTGCTTTTAGCTCCGGCACTGGAAGGCTCTGTGCAAGTTATTTTGGACTGCTCAGGTGTTAGGAGGAGAGGCATTGCAGGAGGAATACAAATAAATCAAGAGAAACTGCCCCTTCCTTCCATGCGTCCCCTGCCCCCCACTGTTCTCCATCACTGTTGGTGTCAAACAGTTAATTTACAAGCCCAGCACTTTACAAAGCCCCTGGAGCACCAATTGTCCCTTTCTCATGCAACATCAGCTCCTCAAAACAGCCAGCTGAGTCTCTGGGGTCAGCCTGCTCCTGCCCTTCCCAAGGCAACTTCAGCCTCTCTCCGGAGCCGCCTGGATATTTATTCTTGGCCAAGTCAGATCCAACATCACCCCCCCTGCAGCAGGGTGCACTGGAATAAGCCCAGGGTGCAGGTGGCTGCTCTGAAATGTGCCATGTGCTCGGCCCAGGAGGGAACATTCGCTTGGGGAAGGTGACCCAGAGATCCCACCCAGCCCACCACCCGTGAGGGCATCCCCACACAGCGCAGGGAGCGCTCAGCCTGGCAGGACAAACCGGGAGAGCGATGGGCAAAGGAAGGAAGGTGAAGGCTGCGGATCTTTCACATGGCTTTTTTTCCCCCTCCCTCCCTCCCTCAGTCTCCCTCCCCTCCTCCAGTCTGTTGCACAGGAGCTGTCGGCCATGCTGTTCCAGTTCAGGGGCTCCTGCAACAGAAAAGATCAGCTGTTGGAGAACCCATGGAAAGCCCTGGGGGAGAGCCATGGCCGCAAGGTAATCAGCAGGCAAAGTTATTACCATTATGCTGCTAATTAATTCCCAGCTCATTACGTTTCCTGTGGCTAATTTGTACTCGCCGCTGATTTGATTAAACTCATCTCTATGCTAATAAATGTGTTTTCCATTTGTTTTAGCGACTGTAGGAAGAGAGCCCGGTATTTACATATTTTGACGTTTATCAAATAAAACGTGGCGCCTGAATTAATTCTGCTCTGATTTATAAGTGGAAGGGGGAGGAAGGGAGCGAGGGGATGCTGAGGGTCAGGCGTGCATCGCGTGTGCGTGGCAGAGTGAGCCAGGGGGGCTGTGATGCTCCTCACATTTCATCCTCCCGGCCCCATCCTGCCCAGGGATGCTCCTGCAAGGTGGCCTCCACCTGCTCAGCCGCTCCCCCGGCATTTATTTCCCCTTCCCAGCTAAGTTTTGGGACGTGGGGCTTTGATTTGTAGGTACATCGCACGGTTCAGCGGCACCTCGTCAGGTGGATTTCTCTTTGTCTTTCAGAAATTGCTCTAAATGAAGATTAGGTTTACACTGCAGCACCTCATTATAAGCAGTGACTGTGTTTCCCAGTTCCGTTCGTCAGGACTCGCTACAGTAATATCAGACAGCTTGAATTTCTAATCAGGGGGAGGAACAGACGCCTTGCCATGCTCACAGATTTATTTTAGGGATGTGTTTTACCCTGTCTACCCCTGGTGACTTGTAGGGCAGAAAGCTCTGTCTGGCCCTCCAGCATCTGCCTTCCAAACCCAAGACTAGCTCTTCAGGGCAGATCTTCAGCAAGTGAAACTCCACTCAAAACACTCCTCCTGTTTCCCGCAGTTAACTGCTGCAGTATCAGTCTCCTCTTCATTTGCGGTAAATTCCGACAGGAAAACACCCTGAGAATGTAAATCAGCGTGCTTTAACATCACTCAGGGTTTGTGAAATCCATCCTTTCCTTTTCCCAGGAAAACTGGCAATGGTCACCAAGCACATCCCCTCTCTCTACATGTGTGTTCATGGTCTGTTGGTGCACAGACATCTGTGTCACACAGGAGGGAGGCCAGAGCCTCACAGAAGAGGTGGACTTGGGAGGGCTGAGATGGGAGGAAGGCAGGGAAAGGTTCATCTTCTGGGGCTGGAAAAGGCACGGTGGTTCAGCAGGGATGCCTGGGAATCCAGGGAGATCTAACCCATCCCAGTCCTGCTCCCTGGATTTGTCTGGAAGCTTGGCTCAACCCAAGAGGGATTTGTGTTCTCTCTGCATGCTCACTTCGGGCTGGATTCTCTGGTTTTTCTCCCAGGTGCTCGCAGGTCTCACCAGTGGCAGCAGGGCAGCACCCAGCTTTCTTTCACACTCCCAGTAAAAGTTTCCCAGTAAAGAGCGGCTCCAACAACGCCACTTCTCACTCTGGCGGTGAGACACCTTCCACCGCCGCTGCTTCACCCCAGGCAATCTGAAACAGCTTCATTGCTTAAGTAACAATTAACAGCCCTGTCTTTTGGGAGTGCTTCTGGAGCGCTGCGCATCCCCTGCTCCGGAGCCTGCGCGCTCCTGCTGCATAACCCGAACTGTGGGCATCCCCCAGCTCCTGCCCACCCCTCATCCTGATGCATGGAAGGGTGGTGATGGGCTGCACCGTGCTGCCAGCCCACCCCCGCCTCAGCCAGAGCCGTGCTGATGTTTCCTCTCCTCCGGCACTCGCTCCAAGGCCGCACAGACACTCCTGTGACGCTGCCCAGGATGAAGGTGTCCCACTGGCAATGCAGCACAGGTCCCTCACAGGGCTGATCCAGCTGTGCTGCCAGAGCATGGCAGGAGGTCCCTGAGCTGCTTTTAAGACAGGTCCCCAGAGAGGAGTTGGTGGAGCCCTGCCTGTTCTGGCTCCGTGCTCAGCTCCAGGCGTGTGCCTGGGCCATGGTGGGTGCCTGACCTGGGGCACCGCCTTGGCCACGCACCCAGAGTCCCAGCAGCTCTGCAGCATTGTCTCAGCACCACCAGAACAACCAGCTAAGCCATGCAGTGGTGGATTGCTGGACTTTTCTCTTCCTATAAAACCTTTTAAGCCTTTGCAAAAGCGGGAAGTATCACGGACAAAAAACCCGCCTTGTTTCGCGTTAACAGCCTTTGCTTTTCCTGGCGAAGGTGGGACAATAGCCACACGCTGCATGGCATCAGTGTCACAAAGAACAGAACCAAAAGGCTGCAGCTCAGGACAAATAAAAGTAACATCGATTCCTTTTTATTTTTCCTTTTTTTTTTTTTTTTTCCAGCTGGTATCAATACATTAAACAACCACGCTGGAAAAGTGAAATTGATTCAAGGCCTTCAGTGCTCCCTGCCAAAAAAGCCTCCTGCAAGGATCTATTCTGTATTGAATTACAGTCTGGAAAAGTTCAATAGGTTATTGTACAAACAGAGAGCAAAAGCCCATCAACAATGGAGCCAAAGTGATTGTGCAGCTCCTTTGTGCTTGCCAGCCCCGCGCCCCTCACAAGCTCGGATGTTAAATCAGTTTAATTAAAATGGTGGACTTCAAATGCCTCACATTTTTTTAATGCATGTCCCTATGTAAAGACATGTAGGCTGAGGTTTAAAGCCGCCTGCCTGCACTGACAGCCCCTCCATCCCTTTCTTGGTCCTAAACTGCAGCGGATTTTTACAGCTGCTGAGGCCTTTGGGAAGATGCTGGGGCTGAGTAGCATCATCAGCCCCATCTGGAGCAGCTCGGGGTTTGAGCAGCATCCTCAGCCTCAGCCCCATCCAGAACAGGTCCAGGACTGAGCAGCACCCTTAGCCTCAGCCTCAAGCTCTGATGTGTTCTCCTTTGCAGTCTGGAGCTATGTTTGGGGCTCTGTCAGTGTACAGGGCTTGGCTGTGGGACCCTCCAGCTCCAATGTCCTCTCCAGAGGGACTGGGTGCTCCCCAGGAAGCAGCAGGGTGAGGTCCCTGATGCTGCAGCAGGTTTGTCACAGCTCTCACCGCAGGGTCTCCTCCTCCAAGGAGGCAGCAGACACTCATGAGCTACATCAGAGTTTCTAAATCCCCCTCTCCATCTCTAATTAAGATTCAAATTGAGTATAGAAATCATGTGTAAGTAAGATGCTAATTATTAAAGTCATTGATCTCCCAGACAATAAAGCAGCCTTGCTTTTCTGGCCCTGCCCATGTTTTAAGGCAGCTCTGAGCCCTCACCAACATAAATACCTGGGATATCTGGAATCCACGTTGGAGAAGTGAGAAAATGACTGATTTTGTGGAGAGGTGAAGTCTCCATCTTGCTCTGAACAAAACCTCTACCCCAGCCCCAGAAAACCCTGGCAGCATGTCTGGCTCTCTTCATAGCTCAGCTCCCTGTAATGACCATTCAACTTTGGTCCCCCACCTCACTGGACATCTGCTTATGCCTTGTCCATCCTGCACCAGTGCATTTATTTTCTCTTTGGAGTAAGTGGGATTTACTGCTCAGAGCATTTAATGGCTTCTTGTTCCCTAACTGGACAACTGTCATGGTTGAATATCCTATCCAGGTGTTACAGGGGTTGGGGAAAAGGTGCTCTTAGTTTGAAAAAATATATGAAAGAATGGCTGGAAAATTACAGAGACAGAAAATTATATGGAAAGCAGAGCACAACCAGTGTGGGGCCAGGCTGGAAAGTGGGGGGCAAAGCCACAGGGCTGGGAGGATGAAGGGGGCTGTGCTTTAGTGGCCACAGCAAGGAGAGACACACAAAAAAGAAAAGGCTTGGGCTGCAGAAGAGAGGAATGCTAGCCTGGAAACACAGAGTGCAGCACCACACTGCACCAAAACGCTGGAATTAACATCAAAGCAGTCCTGGAGCAAATGAGATTACGGTATGCATGTTAATGAGGCAGCAGCACTAATCAGCCAGGATGCCTCGCTGGGAGGGCTGCAGTGCCAAGTTGTGATTTTTGTTGTCAGGCTGGACCCAGCTTCCATTTGGAGTGAAGATTTTGTTTGGTTTTAAAAGCATCAGTATTTTTGTGGGGTTTCAGGCAATCTCAGATTTGATTTGATTTCTTCAAGTAGATGTCTGGCCCTTCAGGGTACAGAGAAGAACTTGGAAATGGGATTGAAGTGGTCCCCAGGGCCAAACTGAAAACCACTCCAAAGCCAAGGAGCAGATGAAAGTTGCCCAAAATGCATTTTACTCTATTTTAAAACATTGTTATCTTTAAGCTGATCTCACCAGTTTGCAGGGCTGAGTGCACGGCTTTGCACAAAAGGCAGTGTATTTTTGTGCCAAGATTTCCTAAGGAATGTGAAGCCACTCAAGATGTGAGAGGTCCAGTTCTGCTCACATTTGCAGTGGGTTTTTTCCCGGTGCCACAACGCTGCTGTCACAGTTATATTTCCCCATTAAGCTCCAAAACTGGAGTTTTTAATGTCAAGAGCCCTCGAAAAAGCACTTGCTTGGGAGATATGTGGCTTCAGGCAAAAAGCTGTGAAAGGGACAGCCCCTCCCTAGGGAGGCTTAGCTGGGGTGGAAAAAAGGATGGCAGGAAGGTGAGGGTAAGGAGGCAATCCTGAGGAAGGAAGGAAGGAAGGAAAGAATTGAGATAAGGAAAGGCAGATAAGCTGCTCATAGGAATTAAAAGGGCAGGACCCAGAGCAGAGCACAGGCATGAGCCCTGTCTCTGCTTGAAACCTGGGGTGCTCCCAGAGGCCAGGGAACCGATTCATCTTGGTCAGGGAAGCTTTGGAGCAGGGTCCGGAAAAGGGAAGCCTTTCTGGGCCTTTTCATCTGTCTCTGTAGCAAAATAACCCCTTGGGAGCCAGAGGGATGTGGGGAAACAGCCACACCAGGGTATGGGAATGCTGCAGCATGTGCTGCAAAGGTACAAACTGCTCTGAGGATCAGCCCCAGCCTGCACAAGGTGCATCTCAAACCCTTTTTATGGGAAATGCCATTCTGATAAACTCCTTCTATGAGGAAACCACTCTTGTTTTGATCTGTTTTTCAAACAGCCTTTCTTCTTGATTGGAGAAATTGGCTTAAATGAGTCTCTCTCCCTTTTCCTAAGCAAGGCTGCAATTCACTTCTGCTTCCTTCTCTTTTCACCGATAATCTTGTTTGCTGAAATTGTGAATAAAACAGAATTTGAGACATTTGAGTGTTTACAGAGCAGAACAACATGTTTTATGTCTGAGTTTGCCATGCAAACTTGTCTCTTCTGCAGGTGGCTCTGAGCAAGGCACGACGGGGGCTGCCAGAAGAGCTGATCCTCAGTTCCCAGCTCTTGTCCAGCTCTGAGAAAACATTTCTTTCTGCTTGCTGGAGAGCAGTGATGTGGCTCAGCTCACAAAAAATTTTGCTGTCTCATTGCAGAGGTGCTGAAGGAATGGGGTCCCAGAGCTGCATCTACCCAGTGCAGAGGTCTGAGCAGAGCAGTGGAGGAATGGGGGAGTAACCAAACGGGCCTGAGAAGGTGCAGATGTCCCTCCCTTCTGCCACAGATTGCCATGGCTGGGAAAAGAAGCTGTTCAGCAGCGCTCTCCATGCCAGGGAAATCATTAGCAAATTAATCATTTACTAATTAAACGGCATGATACCCATGTAAAGGGAGTGTGATTACCCTCTTTTATAAGGCAGGAAACTAAATGGCGTTTCTGATTTCAGATCAAATTTGCCCTTCTGGCAACCCCACAGTTTTTCTCCATGGCCAAAGAAGGTTCTTTGGAGCACCCACATCTGCACCCTGATGTGCACCATGTCAGGACCATCACCGCCTGGTGGCTGTTCCCAGGCTCCTGTTGGAAAATGCTGGAGGCTTGCCTGGTTTCATTCCATGGCCTTTCCATGTAGAATGGATGCTGGAGGGCCGGAGGACCCAGGGAAGGAAATGGGGCTGCATCTTTGCTGGGCATCCCAAAGGCTTGCTGGGTGCACATACACCCTTCACCACCTCTCCAGATGAAGAGCAAAATTATCCAGAGTTTGGAGAAGTGACCATAATGAGACCCAAAGTCTGATCTGCTTCTTTTCGCTCTTCTGATTTTATTTGGATCGTGTATGCAAAATTGACCCCCTGCTTTATCCCAAATGAGAGCCCCTGGCAACAGACTTGATCTGCAGCATGTGAGTATAGATTTATTTAAAAAGTGAGAAGGAGTGAAATTGGGCAGGCAGAGCAGTAGCAGTGCTGTTCCTGAAGCCCATGGAAGTACCTTTCTCATTGTGTATTGGAAGGAAGTCCTCGAGATGCAGAAAGAAAATTTATAATTTACAGGCTGAATTATTGCATTGCAGGAGTGTTTGCCCTCGCTAAGATCTCTCAAGCTGTCCCTACCACAATGCCTTCCACCGAAGTGCTCACATACAGCAGAAACTCCTCAGAAATAAAGCCAAAATTGTCCTTCTCTCTTCATGATCTGGAGGGGTCCAGCTCACAGCGCTGACACAGCGCGGCAGCCCGAGCCCTGTGCACCTCCACGGAGCTGTCACAGGTATTTACTTTTGCTAAGTGCAGCTCATTATTATTGCCTCCCCTGGAGTTGTAGTGCAATGGAAACTCATTCCCCACGGCCTTGCCCAATAACTTTTGGAACAATATATTTTGCAGTTTTCTTTACTTTGTGTCCTGGTTTCCTCCACTCAATCAATTGCGGGTCTCACGCGGTGAGGTGTCCTGCCTGCCGCAGAGAGAAAAGCTGGACTTTGCTGGGTGGATGTTTGCTTTGTGTTGTATACACAGGATAAAAATTAATTCAGGAGCAGCTAGGGGAAAAAAAAAAAGCCCACTGAGATTAGGAGCACAGCGATATAATGGTCTGAAAACTAAAGCCTTGCTGACTCCAGGAAAGTAAGCAACATCTAAGGCGGCTCGTTTCCCCATCATAACTCAATACAAATAAAGAGAAGAAGGTGGATGGAAATGGAGTAAATTATTTCACTGCCTTGAGCAACAGACGAGCAAAACCAACT
Source organism: Eulacestoma nigropectus (assembly GCA_013397775.1). Lineage (NCBI taxonomy): Eukaryota > Metazoa > Chordata > Aves > Passeriformes > Eulacestoma > Eulacestoma nigropectus. The sequence continues at coordinate 357,992 of VZTE01003195.1, forward strand.
GAGCTGGCTTCTCCAGGCTTTCAACACTTTTGCATGCCTTGAAAGACACCACATTCAGTCACCTGCTATTGAACTTCGTGGTGGCCGGACATCCAAAGGTTACAGCAGCTGGGCACCCCAGTATGGCTTCCCAGTTTGATTTCCTCAGTAGGATTTTGTAGGGATAAGGTGGCACAGAAGTGGTGTCCATGAACCTCCTCAACCATTCACTGCCCTTGGGAAAATGAGGAAGCTTTTATCCTGCAGGCACAACAGCAAAATGCAGTTGGAGTTGCTCGTAAGGGATTGGTTTTGGGCTGTTGTTCCTTTCGGACGCTCCTGCCCACTGCCCAGCGCCTGTGCACACCCGGGACAAGCCCCATTTTTCTAAGTCATAGCACGTCTCTAATGCAAACACAAAGTGAAAGGATGCTGGAAAGCCACTGGCCTTTATGGTTTATTAGCTCCTTGTGCAGGCATAATTTCAGACTTTGATTTTTTTCGGAGACCCTCCTCTTCCAAAAGGATGAGAGAAGCATGGGGAAAAAATCCCAGCTTTGTTACTGAAAGATTCTGTGATTGTATTTTTTAGAAAAAGAATAACAGTCACATTTCTAAACAGCTCTTTATTAAACCGTCCAAACATATCATATACACTGGAGGATGTAAGGGCTGACACCAGACAAAACCATCAGATTGCTCTGAGAAAATGCACTGGCTTGTCTTGACAATTTAGGACTCTGTGGATTACCCTGTTCATATTTGCTGTTGATTTTAAGACTGAAATTTGCAGTATGAAAACAGACATGTCCAAGAAAGCATTGCTCAGCTTAAACTTAAAAGGACAGAGATACAAGATTACAGCAGAGAGATGCAGCTCCTGGCTCCCAGCCCTTTCTTAGGAACCAGCTTTCACTTTGCCTTGGGCTTTTGGTCTACCAGCGTCTAATGAAAGATGACAGTGCAGGCTCCCTTAGGGGCTAACGTGGGCAATTTCAGTTCTGGCATTTTAATTTATCTGTAACCAGCAGTTTTCAAAAGGGTAGAGCTAAAAAAGAACTTGGCTTGGTCACACACACACACACACAGACAAAAAAAGGGGGAGTTGTGACATAAAATGCATGAGGAGGTTTGCTTGGGTTTAACTCCTTGGGCTCCTGCAAGGCAGGCGCTGGAGCCTGGAGCCACGGCTGTGTCTCTCGGCACTGTGGCTGGATGCTGTTAACCCTATCCACCAGGAAGCCAGTTTTCCTTTAGGTGAAGTGAGTCCCTCCATGGTTTATGGCTGTTGGTTTTAGTGCCGGGCACATCTACTATATTCCTGACAGTTAAGGTCTCGACTTTTCCCTTTTATTAATCCCCAAAGTTACATTCAGGCACTGTAATGGCAAAAGGTTAGCTTAGGATCAGTAGCAGCCATAAATCCAGAATTAAAGGCTGTGGGTTGGTTTCCAAGTCACCCTGTGGTGCCTGGGTGCCGCTGCAGAGGCCGGAGCGCGCCGTGGGTACCAGCACTCACACACTCACTCCATGTGTGCAGCCAGGTACGAGAGGAGCAGCTCAGCCCCCAGCCTGCCCTTCCCATGGCATTTTTCTTGCCGGGTTTCCTGAGCTCCCACGCTCCTGGCTGTGCAGAGCTGAGGGCTGTCGTGGCAAGCTGGGTGCTGACGCAGCCGGGGCTGCAGAGCGGCTGCTGAGTGCGCCTGGCACCGGTTCACATCCGACCCTCATCAGGAGCTTTTGACTCCACCATTTATTTGTTCCCTGGCATGTTCCACACGCCCTCCAGGCACCTGGCGAACCTCCGGGCACCCAGTACCATCAGCGAGCTCTTGAGGGATGGATCCAACCCAGCCCCTGCCTGACCTGTGCTGGGGCTGCGAAAAAAACTTCATTTGGGATCAAACGGGTTAAATCTTTTATTTATTTAATTATTTACTTTACTTCTTTCCAGGCGAGAATTTCACTTTGCCTTTTTTTTTTTTTTTTTTTTTTTTTTTTTTTTTTTTTTTCCCCCCCCTGTCCCCCCACAGACACCCGTTGTT